>RJWH01002247.1:168801-252574 GCA_004363575.1 Solenodon paradoxus | reverse complement strand
CCACACACACCACACACACCACACACACCACACATCACACACCACACACACCACACACACAACCACAAACAGACCCAGTGACTCAGCACGTCGACCTTGGCCGGGGTTCACCTCCGCCCCCCGCCTGCAGGCACCCGAACTGGAGGGCCGGCGCGGAGCTGCATGTGCCCCAGAGCAGGGACCCACTTTCCAGCAGTGACTGGGCCGCCCCATGCCCAGCTGGCGGACAGCCAGACCAGCCGAGCTCGCGTGGCGCCCGCCTGGAGAAGCCCAGCTGGCCGCCTGGTACGTAGTTGACCTGGATCCCTGTCCTCGCTGGAAGGGCTGGTACTCACGGGGGTAGCTGCCCATCGAGCTCGGCCAGCGCCACTCCCGGGGCTCACGGATGACGGACACAGGTGAGGAGGCCCGCACAGCACAGCCCGGCTGACGTGGTGGCCCTGCTGCGCCCTCCCTGTCCCTCGTGGGGAGCCACCAGCGACCAGAGCGCGGCCAGAAGCTGCTGGGGAAGCGGGAGGGGCTCTCCAGGACAGGTGCTGCAGTTCTGTCCTTAAATCTGACATCCCCCTGGCCTGAGCCTCGGGAGGGTCTTAACTGAAGCCGAATGGCACAGGACTGGTCCCGCTCCCGGTGGTGCACCCCCTGCCACTGCCCTGGGCTCTACAGGGCTGGAGGGCCAGTCATCGTCAAAGATAGAGGTCACCAAGGGGATGACAGCAGGAATCCGCCTCCACTGAGGTTCTGGCTGCTGCCAGGGTGCGGGGGCCGCTCCCCAAAGATGGCAGGAGGCGGTAGGCTGGCTCTATCACAAAGGGAACAGGAACCAACATGTTTGGGACCGTGGCACTTGGATGCCTCCTGCCATTCCCTTACTCCATTGCCACATGAACGGACATTCGGTCACCTGGGCTGAGAAGGATCCGACAACCAGCAGGTGCTCACGCCTCCCAGAAATGAGGGCTCGGGCCCCTGCTCCCGGTACAGCACCTACTGGCAACGTGACTTCTGGGGGTTGGAGGGATTTCAAATCAACAGTGGACAAGGGTGAGGATGAGCCAATTTTGCCATCCAAGGTCACTTGTTTTCCCCCAGGAAGAAAGGCCCACAGAGACCAGGAGTGGTGTGCCCTGGTGCTTAATGGTTAAGTCTGCCAGATGCGGCCACACCTCCTGGGGCCTGGGAAGTGGTGGGGAACAACCAAGATGAACAACTAAATAAAATAAATAAAATGCTGCTTCCTGCTCAACTTCACTCCATTCCTGAGAAAGAGAAAAGGGGAAGGGAAGGAGGAAGAGAGGAGGAGGGAGGAAGGAGGGAGGGAGGAAGAGAGCAGGAGGAAGGAGGGAGGGAGAAGGAAGGAAGGAGGAGGGAGGCAGGGAGGAAGAAAGGAGGAGGGAGGCAGGGAGGAAGGAGGGATGAAGGGAGGGGGCAGTGGGGAGGACCTGGGTTTGAGACCCAGCACTGGGGAACACAACCAAGATGATAAGCTAACTAAATAAATGCTTCTCCCCTTCTCTCCTCCTGCCTGCCTACTCGCCTTCACTCCTGCCTGCATCTGTCCTTTAAAAAAAAAAGTCCACACTTCTGGATGTTTATGCAAAAGATACGAAAACACTAACTCACAGAGATGTTTGCACTCCCATGTTTATCGCAGCCCTATTCACAATAGCTAAGAACTGAACCTGCCTAAGCGCCCAACATCAGATGAATGAAGATGTGGTCTATACACCATGGAATATACTCAGCCCTGAGAAGAGAGGAAACCCTATCATTTGAATCAACATGGAAGGATCTAGAGGGGATGATGCGAAGTGAAACAAGTCAAAAGAAGAAAGATAGAGACCAGACGACCTCACTCACAGGTGAACTGTGAACAGACAACACAAAGGAGCAGATGAAACAAAACCAACCCTTGGACACTTGCAACAGAACTGAGGTTCCCGATAGGGAACGGGACGGGGGAGGGAGAAATGGTGGCAGAGCCCACTGGGTGATGGGGGAGAGCACTTGGTGATGGGATGGAGGGCAGGGGGTGTGGACATATATATGAGGAATGGGGAAGCTTTACATGTGAGTTTATTTCAATGTGTAAAAATAAAACATTAATTTAATTTAATTTAACTCAAAAATAAATTTTAAAAAAAGGAAAGAATGGATGACTTCTGGTTTCCCACCAGCTGGTGAAGGATTGCTGGTTCCCTTTTCTGCCCAAATCTGAATGCTAATGAGATTAAAGGAAAGCACACAGATTTCAAGGACTAAAGTGAAGACTCTGAGAAAATTCAAGAGAGAGAGGGTGGTTGAAACCGAATGTGAGGGGACCCAGATCAATCCGGGGGGGGGGGGGGGCAGTGGGGCTACAGCAGACGTGTCGGGAGGGTCCTGTGGCCACCTGCAGTGGCACCAGACTCAGGTGATCTGCATTCAGGTGGCGCCACAGGTAAGGCTCACGAAGCAGGTAGCGGGTCAGGAGGGAACAGCACACACAGGCTGGGAGGCCAAGGGCACACCCTGCAAGGCAGGCCCAGATGTTTCCTTTCCAGCTGTGGATCACAGCGGAGAGCTGGCCCTGCCCAGGGAGGTCACTAGATGTGGAACAGAATTCTCGGAAGGTGATCACGGGGCACATTTCTGCTGGGTGACCAGCCCCGGGAACTTAAACCTGTGCCCGAAACACATATCCTATGTCTTAATGTTTACATGAAACGTCTGACATCTGATTATCTGTCACAGCACACCCCTTCCTCAGGGACTGCGGACATTCCCAGACTTTAGCTCCCCGAGCTCGTCCAAGGGTCAGTGGCGGGGCTGCGGGCTCCTGGGGACCAGCCGAGACGGAGTGGATCAGGCCTGTTGATTTGTTCTTTCTCAGTAACAGAGACAGTGAGCAGAAGCCCTGTTCTCCTGCCACCTGCTCCCGGTGATGAACTGCCCCTCGCCCCTGAGGGCCAGAGAAACAGCACAGGCAGCCCTGCCCTAAGCCGGCGTGGCTCAGAGACACCGGTGTGGAGACGCATGCAGAACAAGGGTGCTCAGGCCATCTCCTCGGGAGCAGGCAGTTTTCAGCAAGCGGTGCTGTGAAAATGGGACAGCCACCCGCATGGGGAAGAAAGTGAAGCTGAACCCTTACCTCTCAGTAGATATAAAATTAACTCAAGTCGCACCCTGGTGGAGCAGCAGTTAGGTCAACTGCTCCAAAGGAGCACAGGCCCAGGGCCCTGGGTTCAAGGCCCAGACCCAGGGGGAAGCAGCCAGTGTGAGCAACTAAATAGAAATAAAATAAATGCTTCCTCCTCCTTTCTTCCTGCCTATCTGTCTGCTCGCCTTCATTCCCGCCTCCACCTTTCCTTAAAAAGAAATGAACTCAAAATGGGCTAAAGAGCTAAGTGTCAGAGCTAAAGCAGATACTACCCCCAGAAGAAAACATTGAGGAAAACTTCATGACGTTAGATTTGACAACTTCATGTGACAACAAAGCACAGGCAATAAAAGAAAGACACTGGACTTCATCCAGATGAAAACTCTGTATACCAGTAGACACACCCCGAGAATATAAAGTCAACCCACAGAAATTTTCAAATCGCTTATCTGATACGAGATTAACCCCCAGCATATATAAAGAGCTTCTACAACTCAACAAAACACACCACCCAGGTCAAAAATGGGCAAAAGACTTGACCAAGTGTTTCTCCAAAGAAAACATACAAATGACCGATAAGGACATGAAAACATGCTAACATTACTCGTCCCCAGGGAAAACGCAAAGAAAAACCACAATGAGGTAACCCTCACACCCATTAGGGTGATTATTACCAAAAAAAACCAGAAAACAGGCATCAGCAAAGATGCAGAGAAATTGGAATCTTTCTTCATTGCTGGTAGGAATGTAAAATGGTACCATCTCTAAGAAAATCAGTGTGGTGATTCCTCAAAAAATACTATGAGACACGAACTGATGCAGTAGTAGTTAGGTCAGTGGCCTCTGAAGGAGCGCAGTCCACGTACATCCCAAGGACCTGGGTTCACATCTCAGGTCTGGGGGAAACCACCAATGTGAAAAACTAAATAAAAATGAGAATTAAGAAATGCTTCTTCCTTGTCTCTTCCTGCCTGCCTGCCTGCTGGCCTCCATTCCTACTGTCTGATTCAGCAATTTCATTTCTGGTATATACTCAAAGCAACAAACAGGAATTCAGATATTTGTACGTCTGTGATCATAGCAGCATATTCACCATAACCAAAAGGTAGAACATTCCAAACGCGCACCCAGGAATGAGCGGATTCACGCCCGTGACGCAGCAGCGAGGCAGCGCAGCACAGGGAGGAGATGCCGAGCCCGCGGCTCATGGGCGAACCCTGAGGACAAGTCGCTCGGTGAAGTAAGGCAGACACAAAGGGACAGATGTAGTATGACTCCATTTATGCGAGGGTCCCAGAGTAGCCAGATGCCTAGAGACAGAGGTCAAAGGTGGTTGCCAGGGGCTGGGGAGGGAGTGAGAGGTGGGCATTGTAAAGGGGTACAGAGCCAGGGGGAAAGGAAAGTTCTGGGGTGGAGAAGGGAATGGCTGTCCAGCGTGTGAATGGAGTTCAGGCCACAGAACTGCAGTTTTATGTTGTGCATATTCTGCCACATTTTAAAAAACAAGGGAATAGGTATCAACTGACCGGCTGGCCCACGTGCAGGAGCGTCGTTTCTCTGCTGGGTGACTCCTGGGCATGTGCTGGAGATGGCAGGGACCTTTCTGCTGAGACAGGTCATCTGGTGAGCGAGCAGAAATTGAAGTCAAGCCTGTTCTGGAGCAGCTTCCACTGTGGCCTGGGGTGGCTCCTCACCCCGGGCCACATTGCCTCTGAACTGTCCTGACACCTCGAAGCAAACCTCTATCCCTATTTACACCCAGCAGGAACAATTACCAGTATCCCCAGGGAAAGATAGGGTCTCAAATGTAACTAGCCTGTGAGCACGACCGCAAAAGAGACATGAGATGCTGAATAACCTATACAAGACCCAGAATTAATGAGACGGAACAAGAACTCAAAATAAAGATTATAAATGTTCCCAGGGAGAGAAGAAAGGCCAGTGGCCCTGGGAAGTGGGACCGGCAGTTATAATGAAGACCTCAGTGAAAATGCTGAGCTTGGAAAGATGTAAGAGCTGAAGAAAACAATGGATGAAATAAACAAAATGACAGGACAACTGAAGGAAAACCAGTAACTAGAAGATTCAAGGTTGAGAAAGTCTCCCTTAAGAGAGCAAGTAACACAGAGATAGAAAGATGGAGAAAACAAACAAACAAATCACATGGAAGCCAGAGGTTGCAGGTCAACGCCCATGCAACAGTGTTGGGAAGGAAAAATAACACAAACAAAAAGAAGAAACTATTTGTCAAAATCACATCCAAAAACGGTGCAAAATGAAAGAAAAAGTCTTGAATGCTAACAAGACTCAGTGATGAAAATCCCACCTCCAAGCACAATGCAAAAAAACTTAAGAGCATCGAAGGTAAAGAGAAAAACAATTCCGAGCTTTCCAGAGACAAACCCGACCATCCACAAGGGACAAAGAAAAAGTGGGATCGACGTCAGACGCAAGGACACGCTGAGCTCTCAATGTTACTGTGCACGGACGTCAGTGAAACCGCTCTGGCTGCAGCACGTCAGGAGAGCAGAAGTCAGTCCAGGAGGATGTGAAGCTCTGTGGGCAGCAGGATGAGAAAACACGCCGGTGATTCGTTGTGACCCAGGGAGAGGAAGGAAGCAGCAGGCGGGAGGGGAGGACAGTCAGGAGGCAGGAGACCGCAGAAGATGAGCGGCCGCCTGCCTGTCTGGGGGAGGCTGTGGAGAGGAGCCAGGCCAGTGCGGAGGGAAAACCAAGCGTGAGCACTGTTCCAAGAGGTAACCAGCAGAATTAGGATTCATGAGTTGAAAAAGCAAGGGGAAAAAACTCAGTGCATGTGATTAAAGACAAAGTAAAAATAATCAAAACAAAATGGAAAGTGGAAAACAGAAGACGGCAAAAATATACCCAAATATTACACTAGATATAAATGAATTAAACTCTCCAAAGCCGGGGGTTCTTGGATTCGGGGAAGGAAGGAGGGAAGAGCAGTCAAAGTCACGTTTACCCAGAGACACCCTTGCAACAAGAAAGATAAAGATGAAAAAATCAAAAAGAATGAAGTTATTAGGAACACATGAACCCTAAAAAAGGGTTCCTCAGAAGACAGGCGCAGGCACCCTCTGGCCCGGCACTCGGGGGTCTGCAAGCGGAAACCCAGGAAGCCGGCAGCAGACTCCTCCTGTGAGCTCGACAGGAAACCGCCCAGGGGAGACGCGCGAGGAGACTGTTCAGTCATAAAAAGGAAGGACATGACACAGGTTCATGACGAAGCCGACGATCCTCCAAATGGGAGAAAGAAGGGAGTCACAAAAGGTCGTGGACGTCTGAGTCTCTTCACAGGCAACAGCCAGAAGGGACAACCCCAGAGACTGGTGTTTGTCAAGCGATGGGGGAGAGAAACTGCTTCGTGCCAGGGGGCTTCTTGCGGGAGGTTTGCAGACAGGAGGGAGAGGCTGCCTGTTCAGACCGCGGGGTGGGTGCTCTGGAGGCTGCGAGGGTCTTCTGCTGATTGACGAAGGGAAGCAAGCGCCGGCCAGCAAAGAGCAGGACCAAAGAGACGAAAAGAAATTCACGGTGATGGAACAGAACAAACACGGATATTTGAAAACATGCCCGAGCTCTCTCCAGAAGTACAAAATCAAGTCCTTTTCACCTGTCGGATTGGCAAAATAAAACCCACTTGAAAACGCGGGGCGTCGGGCAGCTGCAGAAAAGCCGGCGCCCCCCTCGCAGGCGGCGGAGAGCGGCCGAGCTGCAGGGGCAGCCAGTCCAGCGTCTACGGCCCTGAACGACGTGTCTACCACGCACCTGTGGGGAAAGATGAAGTGAAAAAAGCCAAACGAGAAAGAGCATCCATCCCACTTTGGGGGCAAAAATCTCAACAACACATCAACGAGATGTCTCTAGGGGCACAGGAAAAGCTCTGGAAGGTCGCAGAAGAGGACTGTCACTTTTTCTTTTTTAGGAAGACGCATTCTTTTTTCTTTAATTTATTTAGTTGTTCTTACTGGTTGTTTCCCCGGGTCTGGGACGCAAACCCAGGACTCGAACCCAGGGGTGTGTGGCCTGCAGCCTTGTGAGGCGATTGCCCGGATGGCTGCTCCACGCGGGCGAGCCGGGCGACCCTGGCGTGTAGATTCAGCCACATTCATCCTGAAAAAACGACCCCCTCCCCGCCCCAGGACGGACGGGTGGACCAACCAAGATTAACAACTGAAAAATAAAAATAAAAAGCTTCTTCCTCGCCTCTCCCGCCTGCCTTCCTGGCCTTTACCCCTGCCGGTACATTTCCTTGAAGAAAAAAGTGGGATGAAAATGTAAAACCTTTTTAAAAAGTGAAAGGCTCACATGGAGGCGGCTTTTTGCAAGTACTGAGCTGACAAATGATTCAAGAGACACGCGGGGGCAGTGGCAAGTGAAAACGGGCAGGAAGCCACGCAGCAGAAAGGCAGGACGCGCAGGTAAGCCGCCGGGGACAGACACCGAGACGACCGCACCGCCGGGAACCGGGGAGCGGCTGGACGGGGACCCCGGGCATGCACCCCTTACCGGCTCGCAGCAGTGGCCGATGACGTCGCCGTGGGGACCCCTGCACTGCTCCCAGAACGGAAGGGGCAGCGTCTCCCCGGCGGCGGGGGTCCGGGGCTGCCAGGGCCCCGCGGGCAGGCGCTTTTCCGCGGGTGGGCCTGGGGCTCCGCCTGCACCGCCGGAGTCCTGCCTGTGGGCCGGGCGAGGGCTCGGTGTGCTCCGCTGCCCCTCGGAAGCTCAGGCCCGGGCCCTGGAGGACCGCGCAGAGACCACCCCAGCCGGCCCGTCAGCCCTCGTCTGAGCCCGAGCTGCCGTCCAGCACTGCTGTTCCCGGGCACAGACTCAGGGACCCGCAGACTTTTGTCTCCCGGGGCCATGGGGCGGTCACACTGGGCAGCTCCTGGGGAGAAGCCCTGAACGCTGCCTGCCTCGCTCCAGGCGGCGGGAGGCGCCCCCAGGGGTGAGCTGGGAGCCGGGCCGGCAGGTCCACTTGGAGCAGGAGCCAGCGCCCTCACCTGCCCTCCCGCCTCCGGAGCACCCGGCTGCTGCTTCCACGTGGCGCCTCCTTAGAGAGAACCTCACCTGTCGGCCGCCCGTGGGCGCCGGCCCCGCCCGCCCACCTGGGAAAGCCGGGCTTCAGGCCGCCTCCGCCCTGCACCAGGCCCGGGGACCCGCGCCCGCGTCCCCCTGCGTGGAGCCTGAGAGCAAGGCCGGCCGCGCCTCCAAAGAACTCACGGTATTGACAGGCCTGCGCAGGGCTGTGCCACCTCTGAAGACTTTTGTCCAGCCGCCTCCCCCCTGCACCCAGCACTTGGCCTCCGGCCGCTTGTCCCACAGGGTACCGGCACCAGGACGCGGTCACTAGCAGGCTCGGTGCTGACCCAAGCGAGCGTGTGAGCAGTAAGCAAAAAGGGTGTTTTTCTTCTTTATTTTGATGAACAAAGGCAGACCCAGAAAAGGAAGGCACCGGGTAAAATGAAATGACAGCTAACCCGCCTCCAGCACAGGAGCCCAGCCCCCAGCCCCTTCCCTCAGCAGCCTCAGCCCTGCTCACAGAGCAAAAGTTTATCAGTTTGTTTGCATTTTTCTCCGTATTCCAGGTAGATGAGGTCACTCGTTCTTTGTGCTTTGGGGCACCCTCCAAATCCAAGGCAGCACAGGTCGAATGTCCCTGGGGTCGGGGCTCGACGGGAGCAGCCAGCATGAACAACTAAATGAAAAATAAAAGCTGCTTCCTGCTCTCCCTTCGGCCTGCTTGTCTGCTACTGCCTTCACTCCTGACGACCTTTCCTTAAAAAATATTCTTTTCTATTGACTCGCATCTCCCGACGAGTTCCCTCCATGTTGTGTCGGATGGCAAGATTTCACCACAAAGGATGATGTCAGGTGTCCCCTTCCTCACACGGGCTGACAGGCCCCCGACAGCTTTGCTCCCCCTGCCCCCTAAATGCATCTTCCTTCCTCCCACTTGGAGCCAGGCCCACCAGCACCCACCCACCCTGTTCAAGGTGACCTGGACACTAACCACTGCCCTCAGCGTCCTACGGAAGTGTCACCAGCCAGCCCTGCCTGGTGCTGGAGATCCCCGGGGGCAGCAGGGGCTCCACGCACTCACGCGATGGGGCCAGTCAGTCGCACCTGCACACAGCACCCAGGCAAAGACAGAACTTGCGGCTTGGGGACAGGCATACTTTATTAGTTTCCACATGAGACTGTCCCGAAGACCAGAGCAAACCACCCACCTGTGTACTTCACAAAGAACAGGGTAATGGGGCTCCAGCAATTTCCACAGTGGCCCAGCTCCATGGCCTTCCCAAAAGGGGACCCTGAGTTTAGTCACTCTGGCTGTGACCCTGCTCCTCTGACCTGTGATGTCAGTTCTACCTGGGTCTCCTGCTGAGTGGGACTAGGGAGTCCCAAAGTGGTTATTTAGCCCGTGGCCCCCCAGGCCTGCCTCCAGGTCATGCCCGCACAGTGACAATAAGGCACAGCAGTGAAGAGGGAGTGAGGTCACAGACTGAGCTGAGGACGGTGTCTCTCCGTCCTCCCTGAGTTCCTCCCAGGCAGTGTGGCCTGGGGTGGGCGGAGGTCCGGACCACAGGCCAGGCAGGTAGTTCTCACACGGCCCACAGCCTGAGTGGAAGTCGGGGTAAGGCCACGCGCTCCGGCCCCTTCACGGTCCCAGGCCGGCCTGGACACGGGCAGCCTCCCAAGGCCTCAGCTGCGGTAGCTCCTGAGCAGCTGCCCGGCGATCACCAGCCTCTGGATCTCACTGGTGCCTTCATAGATCTCGGTGATGCGCGCATCGCGGTAGTGCCGCTCGGCAGGCATCTCTGTCACGTAGCCCATGCCGCCGAGGATCTGGATGGCCTGAGACGGGCGGCAGGGCTCAGGAGGGAGACCCCCAGCCATGGGCAAAGGCTGGCCCTCCACCCTGGGGCCCCGCCGGGCACGCTCACCTGGTGGCTGATGGCAGTTGCAGCCTCCGACGCAGCCAGCTTGGCCATTGCTGCCTCCTAACAGGACGGTGGCGTGAGAAACCTTCTGGAGGGGGCCCCTCGGTGAGGGGGCTCCCTGGGAGCAGTGAACCCACATGCCCGAGGACCTGCAACGCCACCCCGACTTCTCCCACGCCCCAGGCCTCCACGCTCTGGGCCGGGCCGGGGGTCCCCGCACAGCACCTTGATGAAAGGCTTCTTGTCATCCTTCAACATGGCGGCGCGCCAGGTCAGCAGCCGGGCGCTCTCCAGGGCCAGGGCCATGTCCGCCAGCTTGAACTGCAAGAGCCGGCCCACCCATCAGTCAGCAGCCGCCCCTCCTCCAGGGCTCAGAGGAGGGAGGCTTGCGAGCAGGTGAAAGTCCATCTGGAGGCGCGGGGAAGGCCGAGCTTCCCTCCTCGGCATCCGGGCAGGTTCAAGCATCCCCTCGTTACCTGGATGCCCTGGAGCTTGGAGAGAGGGGCCCCAAAGGCCCTGCGGGTCTCGGCGTAGTTCACCGCGCAGTCGAGGGCGGCCTGGGCGATGCCCAGGGCCTGGGAGGCGATGCCGATGCGGCCCATGTCCAGGGTTTGCTGTGGGGACCACCGTGGTCAGTGGCCAGCGTCGGGCCGCAGGCCTGGTCCAGGGCCCCGCCCATGGCCGGCTCACCATGGCTATCTTGAAGCCCATCCCCGGCTCCCCCAGCAGGTTGTCCTTGGGGATGCGACAGTCCTCAAAGATGAGGTTGGCCGTGGATGAGGCGCGGATGCCCAGCTTGTCTTCCTTCTTCCCCAGTGTGAGTCCAGGCGTCGGCATGGGGACCAGGAAGGCACTGATGCCCTGGAACGCCCCACACGCATGATGCCCTCAGGTGCCACCTTAGGCCACGACAGACTCCTGCCCCTCCCCTCCACCACCCTCAGAACCTCTTCTGGACCCAGGGCGGGTGCAGCTGGCAGCCCCACGCCAAGGCAGGCAGGGAAGGGACAGGGACAGCGCCTAGGTGTCCCAAAGTCGGAAGCAACCCCCAGGGATTCAGACTAGAAACTATGCAGTGGCAGAAGCCCGGAGTCTCCCTGAGCCTCTCTCTGGGTCCTCACCTTGTTTTGCAAGGCTCTGTCAGTGCTGGCAAAGACCACAGTGGCTGAGGCCTCCCAGGAGTTGGTGATCCAGGCCTTGGTGCCATTCAGGACCCACGAGTCACCCTCAGCCCGGGCAGTGGTGGAGGCAGCTCCCGCATCACTGCCATTCCCTGCCCCCAGACTCAGAATCAATCCAGCGCCTCCTGCCCACACCCAGGCACTGCCGCCAACTCAGCAGAGGCCGGCCTCAGCCCTGGCAGGGCTACGAGGAGCTGGGACAAGGCTCCCGAGAACCAGGGTCAGGGCCACAGCGGCCCCCAGAGCTCTCAGCAGCCAGACCAAGAGGTTAGGGGCTCCTGAGTCAATATCCCTCCCAGCTCAGAGCGGGTGGCCCCCATGGCTGATGCTGACACGCCACCTCAGGAGGCAGACGGCTGAGGTGAGTACAGGCCCCAGCTCCCACTCTGCCCTGGGGACAACCCAGCAGCAGTGTGGGTGTGTTCCCGCTTCTGAGGTGAGGGGATGGGGCAGGCACACTGTCCCCTCTGGTACCTGGTTCGCTGAGAGCAAAGCAGCCGATTTTGTCGCCACTGGTGAAAGGAGTGATCCACTGTGCCTTCTGCTCCCTGGAGCCGAACTTCAGGATGGGCCCCAGGTAGAGGGACTGGTGGGACAGAGGCCTGTGAGCCCGGGCTCAGCTACGAGGGCCCCATTCAGGGCCCCACCCTAGAGCCTTCCTGAGACCAGCGCAGGGGCTGGGGCCAAGGCCTGGCCATTAGGTGCTGGGATACAGGACCTGTGTTGTGAGTACCTTCCTACACCATCTGTCCCAGGGTCCCTAGGGGGACTCACATTGTTGACACTCATGATGACTCCGGTGGAAGCGCAGCCCCGGCTGATCTCTTCCATGGCAATGGTATAGGCCAGATAATCGAGGCCAGCACCGCCCAGCTCCGTGGGTACATCCATGGCCAGAAGCCCAAGCTCACCCATCTTCTTCACCTGGCCACAGAGAAGGGTGCCATGGCAAAGGCAGCTGGGGGCCCACCCTTCCCACCCGCAAACCTTCCTGCCCCGAGACAATGCCTGCAGAAACTCAGGTCAGGCAGCCCATCCACCCACCCGATGACCCCAGTCCAGACGCTGAAACTCAGCTTGAGGTCCTTCCTTCAAACCGTCCTGCCCCGACACGCACACACACCTCTGTCCACAGCCACAAGCGGTGAGCAAACAGACAGCACAGGAAGCCTTCAGGGGCCTCCAGGGTCAGGAGCAGGAGAGCACTGCACCACACTGGCCTTCCCCACAACTCCCTACCACAGGGCCTTTGCACATGCTCATTCTGATTGGTAATGCCTTATACCAATTCCTTCCCTGGGATCTCAGCTTCACATCACTTCTTCAGGACTCCCATCTCTGAGCTCACAGAGTCAGAGCCTCCAAGAAGCTCAGGCAGCACCTGTGCCTGCCCTCTGCAGCTGAGATTTCACACCATCACTCTGGTCATTGTGGAACAACCAAGATGAACAACTAAATAAAAATAAAGTGCTTCCTCCTCCTCTCTCTCCCCACCTGCCTACCCACCTTCATTCCTGCTGCACCTTTCCTTTTAAAAAAAAAGCCAGTGGAGATGAGGAAGAGGAGAAACGTGCACGATTCGAGGTCCCCAGGTGGCTAACTAGGTCAGCGCCAACACTGGCATCTGAGACAGGGCAAAGGAGAAAAACCAGTCTGTACCTGTTACATAAACTCATTCACTGAGGAAGAAGAAACTGCGCTGAGTTTTACACAGAGAGCAGCCACCTCCCGACTTCAGAGTCCAAGATCACTAGAAACACCATTCTATTCCCACTCTTCCTTTACAACGCAAGAGAACTGTCATTCTTGAGTGTTCCTTTTTGCGGGTTGGACACAGACAGACGAGTCAGCAGAAATTGGCGCTGGCCTTCCACCTCATTCTTGGCTTCCCTCCCTCTCAGCTTCTCTCCCCTCACCCTTCCCCGAGAAGTCCACTCCTCTGGGGTAAACATCTCAGGACAAATGATAAGAATCACCAAGGACAGGCCAGGGTGGCAGGGAGTCTCTCTCCGGCTTCTGCAATCCCAGGTGTGCCCAAAGTTGAGCAAGAAACTTCAGTCTGCACAAATGGAAAAGTGTGCTGTGTTGATTATTTAATGTGTTAGTACCTGGCATCCAGAAACGCCCAAAATTAGCTTTTCTTGATATTGTCACTCCTTATTATTAGAAACCATTTATGGTCTTATGTTGATTTTGCAACCTGCCGTATCATCTGTGTCCTGTTCTTTGGTCCTGCTGTGACTGGGGCCCGAACACCCACCGTGGTCACGCTGACAGTGATCAGAACAAAAGCCAACAGGCTTCAGTCCTTAATGAAGGGGAAAACATTAACTTCTGTCTCCCATTAGCCACCAAGAGTCCCACCTGTGTGCAGAGCAAGAGCACAAGATTCAGCACCGCTTCTCCCTGATCCCACAACCTACAACTGCTCCTTCGTCATCTGTTACACCAGCAGGACCCGTGACAATCCAGTGAGAATACAGATGTCAAGACAGCTGGCCCAACAAAACACAGCATTTAGCAAATCCTGACCCAGCAGCCCCGTGGCAGAGGGAAGGGAGCTGACGCCCATGTCTGCCACCATCTGGGAGGACTGTAAATGCCCCAGTCCCACAAAGCAAGTAGGGGATTATAAACCAGAAGACCAGTTAAGAGCAGGTTGGTGAAGTCTAGTTCTGGCACACCCTGGAGAGTATGGGTTGGGTGCAGTCACATGCATCCCAATGTCCGGGGCCCTGTCCCAGAGCTGGCGGGAACAGCCAGATGAACGACTAAATAACACAAAGTACTTCCTTCCTCGTCTCTCTTCCTGCGGCCTCTGCTCGCCTTCATTCCTGCCTGCACCTTTCCTTAAAAAGAGAATATGAAAGCCTGGTTCTCCTGCCAGCTTTCCTGCCCATAGCAAATCCATGTCCGTAACACTGGCGACGATTTGAGGGGCATAGGATAATACGGGAACAATAAATTAAGCAGGCGACAGTTTTGGCAGAAGAAACCAGTCATGTCTTGGACAACTGCTCTGGGGGCAGTGCCAGCTCTCTCTGCCTGCCCACTCGCCTTCACTCCTGCCTTCATATTTCCTTTAAAAAAACTACCAACACAAACATCTTTGCCAGAGGTCAGCAGCACCTACCAGTTGAGTTCAGAGACCTTATGAACAGACTGAACACTGCTCTTGGCTGACGGCAGGTGGATAAACATAAAGTGGCATGATGCAAAATCGGAACATCCCAGCCTTTGAAAGTAGAATTTTATCTTAGGTACGTTGAATTTGCTATCTGATAACCACCAAGAATTCTGATATTAATGTGTACAAGAAAATTAAAAAAAAAAAAAAAAAACCCCACCATAGAGACGATGCAAACAGACTAAGGCAACGGCCTGGGAGGGGTCCTACTGATGGCGTGGATCTGGGTTAAATCCTAGCTCTGCAATTCACAGCTTCTTGACCGTGCGCATGTTATTTAACCTCAGTTTGCATTTCCTCAGCTGTACAGCAGGGCACACCATCGGAGCACCTCCGCCTCACAGGACTATCTCGAGACACAGATGAGCTAACCTGTCACAAGCTCAGCACGCGTAAGCGTTCTATTAGCATTGACTTATCATCAGCACAATGCGTGGCACGTGCTAAGTCCAGCAACCAACCACCATTATTATTGTTATTCCAGAAGTTAAATCCTGGCTCTAAACCTGTGCTGCTCAAGGGAAACCCCCCGCCAGGACTGGCCTTAGGGCCCCTAGCGTCTCAGTGCCCCAGGCTGTCACTGCCACCGCTCACCCAGGAGCCCAGGACAGATCACCAATCTGGGCTGCTGAGCTTGATACTCTCACCTGAGTCGCTGGGAAGTGATGGTCCTTGTCCACCTGGGCTGCGATGGGAAACAGCTCCTTCTCAGCAAAGTCCCTGCATGTCTGACGCAGCATCTGATGTGTCTCCGGCAGCTCCACGGACTGGTAGATTGTATGTAACTGACGCCAGTCAGGAGGATGCAGAGCTGCCAGCAAGAGCAGAGTTAGCGGAAGAGGAATGCAAGGGGCCTTGTGTAGTAACAGTGATCCACTAACTCAGGGACTCTCCTCTGGGGACGATCCTCCGCTCCCACGGGACATTTGGCAATGTCTGGAGACATTTTTGGTTGTCACAAGAGAACAGGGGATTTGTACTGGTCCGGATTGGGTAGAGAATGTCACTAAACATCAGGACAGACCCCCTCGACAAAGACTGGCCCAAAATGTCAACAATCAAAATGTCAAAATGTCAGCACTGAGAAACCCACATTAACTGAATGTTTAACATCCTTGCCAACATTATATCTACTGTGTTAATCACTTCAGTTTGACACAATAATACAGCACAGTTCTTAGGCAATGACAGTAAGTTCACAAAGCCATTTCTATAAAACATGTCATGTCCTGGGAGCAGGAGGATTCAAGAGACTAGCAAAGTGCATGTAACACAGGGCCTGGCAGAGACAGCTCTTGGAGGGGCTTCTCTCACTATTATTCAGGGTGGTTGGGTGTCGAGCAGGCGGAGGAAGAGCTGGCCTAAGTGTCAGAGCTGCGACGACGACGGCCAGAGAGGATGCTGGGGCAGCAAAGCTAACAGTCCTGGGCACCTGTTACTTGCCAGGCACTGCACTCAGTTCTGCGGACCGTGAGGTAACCCCTACACAACGCTCTGTGAACAGTGACACATCACTGTGAACATTTCGCACGTGGGCCAACTTAAGCTGCCGGGGTCGAGTGTCTTCCCAAGGGCACTGAGGCAGTGCGAGCTCAAGTCCAGAGCTGGTTCCGGAGGGGGCACCCCGAACCTCCGCTGCGGGCGAGAAGAGGGGGTGCCGAGGCAGGCTGCGAACTGGGCTCGGGGTGGGGGTCCGGGCAGGGGCGGGTGGTCACTGCAGGGCTGCAGCAGGGGGCAGGGCGGTAGCCGGGTCCCTGAAGAGCTGGGGCCGCGCAAGACCGAGGAGCGGCCCAAGCGGGACAAAGGCCGCGCGCGCACCCGGAGGGGTGACGCCCGCGCGCCCGCTCGGCCCGCGCCGAGGCGGGGCGTACTCACCCCCGCGGACGCGCCCCCAGCCCCGGGCGAGCAGCGCAGCGGCCATGGCGGTGGGACACGGGCCTAGGCTCTCTTCGGCGACCTAGGGACGCAAGCGCACGAGTTCCCGACTGCGGGCAGTGACGGCGGGGACGGCGCGGGTCAGAGGCTCCGCCCCCTGCGTCCCAGGGGCGGGGCCGGCGCGGGTCAGAGGCTCCGCCTCTCAGGGCTAGGGGGCGGGGCCGGCGCGCCCCGGGGCGAGACCTGGGGCGGCTCCTCCCGAGCCCCGCCTCCCTACCGGGAGAGTTAACGCCACGCTCGCCTTCGTGACGTCTCTGAAGTCGAAGTGATTCTTTTAGAGTCTCTCGATGGCGGGTCAGCTCTCCAGAAATCCACATCGGTGGCCTAAAAAGCTCTGTATGACCTTCCCCCGCCCTCTTCTCCGGTCCTCTGCCCTCCATTCCCTCCTTGTGTAACTGTCTCTCGCCAGCTTGTTCTTGCCTCCCGGTCTTTGCAGTCGCTGTACCCTCTGCGGGGATGCTCCTTCCCTTCGTTCAGGTCTCGCTGACGTCAGCCTTGACCCAGACCTCCAGTGTTTCACCCCACACACTTCCTTCCCTTTGTTTTATTTATTCCTGGCACTTAAAAATCCTAATTGTTTTCTAGTTTCCCACTACTTTGTGGCAGACTCTAATGCAATGCCTTTGGTTCTTCGCGTCAGAATGCTTTCTCCCTGCCCAAGAAGCTGTGGCGATTTCACTCGCCTACAGGATCTTCCCACCACCTCCTGAGCACCACACCACATCCCTCCCGCAGCTTTTCTCCCGGCATAACTCAGCTGGGCATCTGTCCCCAGCACTGACGCCCCACCACACCAAAACCTTTGTTTTGCCCAAGACCTGGCTCTACTTCTGGAGGTCAATTTAAGAAAAAAAAAAAAAAAAGGAGCAAAGTTCCTGATAACTGCTTTTCATTTCAAAAAGAAATACACTTAAAAGAACACCTCTAAATCCATGGTACTTGAGAACCAAGTGAATTTCTGTCATTGGTAAAGGCTCTGAGGTCTTCCTTGCCTTTCCATCGCCCAGTGTGGGTACAGGCCCCAGATGGAAGAAAGCAGGAGAGAGAGGAAATAAAGGTGTTTGCAGGCAGCGGTCCATAATTACTTCAGGTGTCACAGAACACCTATATTAATGTTGAATTCTGTTGCTTACGACTGTAAATATGGATATGTTTTATATGAAAGGTGTGCACCTTTCCCGATAGAGACAAATCAAATGATGGCTGCAAAAGACTGGGGTGGAGGTAGGGAACTGGCAGCAAACACTGGGAACTCAAGGAAACTTTTCCGGGAGATGGAAATGCCCCGCATAATGGATTGTGACGGTTTGGATACACTAGTCAAAATTTATCAAGATGCACTTTTAAACGAGGGGAATTTTACTCTAGTTTATAAAGCACACCTCATAAACCTAACTTTCAACTATGTAAAAACTCATCCAACTATTGTTATTGAAGCGCCATTGTATAATGTGCAGATTTCAGGTGGGCATCATCATAAATCAACATCTGTTGATTCACCAACAATCCATTCTATCCTTTACCATGTAACTGATCCCTTTTCCCACATTTGCAGACAGCCCTTTCCCTCTTCTCTTTGGTAATCACTAATTTGATTCCACAGACTGAAAATTCTGTTTTGTTTGATTTGGTTAATTTATTTGACTAAACTATACTCTTAAATAAAGTGGATTTTCCTGTAGTTAAAGCATAGTTTAATAAATCTAATATGTGTATGTATCTCCCAGCAAAATAAAGCAAAAATATTAAACCTAAAGTCCAATACTGTTCCCCAATTACCCTAGAAACCAGCTATACTCATTAAACTATTTATAGAAAGGCCAGGCAAAGAAGCTAAGAATCACCCCCATCCAGTACCAGCTTCCCCTCTGCAATGTAAGAGGCCCAATCAGTAGACAACAGAATACACATACTGTGAAAATCTTTCTTTTATTACTGTCTCTTATGGCAAAATAACATTTTATACAAATAAGTCACCTAGTTTACTTTGGACACAAAGACAATATAAACTGGAATGAGGATCTTAGGTGAAGGGGAAAGAGGAGAAAAAAACACAGATCAGGTCATTGATATTTCTTGTATTCTGTGAAAAATAGATTTACAGGAAAAAAATAGACTTTCACAACTTCAATGACGTAAATGATCCTTTGTAAAGCAAGGGTAAATCTCCCTCACCAGATCCTTCCTGTGGCGAGGATGTTTTGTAACATGGAATGTGAGTAACGTGACGCTTCCCTCACCAGGCTTCTCACCAGGTGCGGCAGCACCACCTGCACCAGGAACCCTCGAGCACTGGTAAGGAGTCTGCACACTGATTTTTAGGACCGACTGTCCCCATGCCTCAAACCTCAATGATACTGGTGTGACCATGGCCACTAGAAGAAAGTGACTTTATCAAGAATAAAAAACAGTACCCTGGGAGCCTTTCAGGAGCAGCAGGACATACTAAGGCAAGACTCAACCAATTTGTACATTAGACACAGCCTATTAAATCTATTTCAGAAATGAGTTCTACTTCAACCGAAATAAACAAGTTGAAGATTTCCCAGTCACTGCCATTTCAAGATCGCCAATCTATGGTTAACCCCAATCTCCCCCAATTACTACCCCTGTTTGAGAATCAGATGGCCCAAAGACTGAGTGTCTTCAGGAAGTACTACAGGCCCCTGAAAACTGCAAAAGAGCTCTGAGTTAACACTTCAGGAGAGGACAGGCCAGAACGACTTCCAAGTGTCGTTTCCTGTTTACTCTTTAGCACATAGAAAGAAATAAACCAGGATCTTCTTTGGAGAAGCAAAAGAGCATCTTAGCACAAAGGCTTCACAGGAAAAGAGAGGCTCTCTCCAGAGATTCCCAGGTAGAGGGACAGGAGCAAGATAGGAGAAGAAAGGTTACAGGCAGAAGGCCCAAGTGGGCCTGCCAGTCTGTGGAACGTGTTCCTCCAGGAGCTGCCTCTCAGATGCCAACTTGGAACAGAGGGCATGCCCCCCGCCACCATGCGGGTAGTTTAGTTCTTCCCACTCTATCAAGGACAAGATAAATGCTAATCCACAGTTCAGATTCCCTAACACATGCTTCCAATTCAACTTCTGATTGGTTCAGCTACTTTTAGAAAAAATATGACTTCCAGTTCTTTCTCTAGTTCAGGTACAGTTTGAATTTCAAACTTCTCCAGACTTCCTGAAAAACTAGACGCAAGGTTCCAGAGTCCTAGATACAAAACCCAGACTTTCAAGTGAAGAAGATGGCAAACCTCTTTCCTGCTGGCCATAAATGGAGCACTCGGCCTCAAAATGGTCTCCAGAGAGACTAAGGCAAGCAAATGGGGTGGAAGAGACAGCGCTGTTCAAGCCAGCGCGCCTGCCCCGTCCGTCTTCCTGGGCCTCCTCACGTGGGGCCACTCCAGAAACCACATCCCAGAAAATAATTACAGAGCAGCAACTCTCCCCGCTGGGCTTCTGTCACCAAGGAGGGGCTGCTCTGAGTCAGTAGGAACACACAAGTGTCTCAGAAGAGCCCAAACGAGCACCGGGCAGCGCGGAGGGCCGTCCGCAGGTGGCGGGTAAGGGGAATGCAGCTTCCCAGCAGCACGTGGGACACAGCCGCACTTAAGGCACCTGGATTTAGAGTTGGCTCAGGCTCTGAGATTCACCCGGTCTGTGATGAGCAACCATTCTGCACAGTGCAGGCTCTTTTGTCGCTAGAAGTTGGATCTAGTAGCCGCACATAGCGGTCGCCCAGGGCTTTTTCCGAGGAGCTGCCAGGCCTGGCAGAACCCAGACTCGCTCCTGGCACAAAGCACTGGGCCAAAGGCCAAGGCCGCTTATGCTCTGGGTCCACACCAGGAGCAACACCTGGTCAGTGACACACAGGGGCTTCACATAAAGTCCTTTCTCCCTGGCCCCGCATGGCCTTTCTCCTACTAAACACCCTGGCAGAGCGCTCTCGGGCCTCGGTGATTGTGACACCTCACAGTGACGACTTACTAAATACCTGGGTATCCCTACTGCTACACCTCTCTGTCAGTGTCAAATTCTGTCACAACAAAACTCTCATCAGTCCGCCATGAGGCTGGGACTGAGCACCTAAAGGCACTCCCAACCAGCCTGCACGATGTGCAAAGCGGCTTTTTGAAAACACACCTCAGCCTGTCACCCTTTCCAAATACCAAAAACAATTCCAACCAGCAGTTTGAGGGATCAGAAGAATAGCCATCACTCAGGTCTGACCAGGCAGGATGGTTCCAGAAATTCAGCAGAAAGATAAATAGGAAAATCCTCCTAAATCAAAAATCTACAAAGAGTTTCAGAGGCAAATCCACATCAAACGCCAGCCCTCTGGGCTGTGCTACGGAGAGAAAAGCAAACCCTTCCTTAGAGGAGCTGCTGGTTCCTGACTAAATTCGGAGCCAACACGAGCTAGACTGGCTGTGGGAGCCTGATTAATACCATCAGAAGTCTAACCACATGTCGCATACGCCGGGAATACCACTGACATTGTGTACTATCTCCCAAGAAGAAAACCTAGAAATAAAAAACCAAAATCCCAAAATATAATGAGGCCTGCCTGGCCCTAGGAGATACAACTGTTCCAAGATCAAAACTGACTCGAGGTCAAGACAGACTCAAAAGTCAGAAGCCAGGAGAAGCAGAGCAAGCTCTTCTTTCCTCCAAACTCAGGAGAGGAAGGCGTTGATGGGCTGAATGCCGCAGTGCCCCACCGGAGGAACGGCCAAGGCTCCTGAAGTCAGAGATGAGCAGGCGCGCCAGACAATGGATCTTTCCATTTGGCAGCCTTCTCACCCTTAGGACCTTAACTCTTGGCACCACTCCGCCCCTCCATCACCTTTCAAGTTTCCTCCAGGGAGGAAGGGCAGGGAGATGGGCAGGGAGGTTGGACCGCACAGAGAGACGGCAACACTGGAGGTGAGAGGGGCGTCCCCTGAAGAGCCCGCCGAGCGGCTTCCCACAGCACCAGGAGTGCCCAGAAGAGGTGCTGCCGTGCAGGTGGGCGGGCCAGAGCCTCTCCGCCCAGGGCAGCTCTGCCTGGGAAAACCCAGGCTCATCAGGACAACTAGGAGGCAGCTACATCTACAGGAAAATTAACTTTCTTTTTTCATCAGGATTCCAGGCTTATCCTAATCTTCTGCCTCACTATAGTACCTCTGTGACCTAAAGGGAAGAAGGGACGGGGTAGAGGGAAGGGAAAAATACTGGGGAAGAAAACATAGCACTGCTTGGCACCTCTCTCGGAGCACAGGAAACTGCCACCTTGGCTTCCAGGGCCCAGGTTCCAGATGCATGCGGACGCGCAGCGGCTGTTGTCACCTCCACGAGTGAGGACCGGGGCGGCGGCACAGCACCACCACGGTCCACCCGGCTGTAGTCACTGGCCCCCGTTATAGGCATAGTCAGCCTTGTTGTGCATTATCAGCTTGTTGTCGACAAAGTAGAAGCTGTCAGAACGGGTCTCATAAGGGTTGTCAATCATCAGACGAACTGTAAATCAGGGCAAAGAAAAAAAGCAAAGACTCCTGTGTGATTCTGCCCCATGAGATAAAAACTTAAGTCTCCCTCTAAAATCCACGGCCAGCCCATTCAGAAGCGGTGAGTCCACACCACCGCAGCGAGGTCAGAACAGAAAGAGCCAGTCCTCGAGAGCTGGGGAGAACTGGGGACCACAGAGGACCCTAACCTGCACATGCATCCATTTCCGGAGAGGACAAAGTCCACTCCCTGTGAGGCCCTCCTCGGTCCTCTGCAGCCTGGCCTTGTGGTCTGTTGCCCCAGGACCACAGGCCTGCACGAAACACAGCAGCTGCTGACTCAGCACGCAGTCTGCACCGCACTAGACATTCTGGTCTAAGTTCAGAGAACTGCTCCTCGCCGAGTCACTTCCCGCCCAGCAGCCGAAAGAACCTACATGCGCCGAGGGCAGGGGCACCAGGGAAGGGGCCTCCTCCAGCAGCGGCTCACGATGGTAACTCGCTAACGACCCACAGGAGGTCTGCTTGTCTTGGGACCCACACTTAAATTTTCTGTTTGTTCACGCAGTTGCCAGGACCTCTTTAACCAAACTGGAGAGTCAGAATGATTAACAGTTTCTACCTCTCTTCGGTCCTGAGTTAATGATTACACGCTTACTGAGTCCTTTGAAGGAGATGTTATTGCATGAATTCTCAAAAGGTGGAACTGATTGTTTAAATGTTCTGTGAAGCCAAGTAGCCTAAGTTATTTAGTTTATATCCAGAATATGGACCTTCACACTCTTGCAGATTATTTGGTTTCAAGAAGAAAAGTTATACTGCCTTATACTGCCAGGTAAAAACTTGAAATGTTCTACATAATCTTTTCTGGCAAGTCTCGACAAACTCTAGCCCGACAGGAGCGGGGTTCAAGACGGTCAGATATCATAAGCACCCTGCCCCACATCTCGGCCATCGCCATCGCGCCTTACCTGGGAACAGCAGTGGTACACAATAAGGAACGTCGGGTTTTCAGAATATGATCATTTTAAGGGGCTGGGAGTCCAAGAAAACTAGGCGGTGTGTGTATCCCTTCCCACAACCCACGAGACATGAGTTTTCCAGTGAGGAGCTCAGTCTTGTGGAACAACATCCCTAATTACTAAGAGGAATGCTAACCTGAGTAGGTGAGATCACAGTCCTAGCCACCTAAAACCTGTCTTCTAAGTCTGTCTCCTGGCTCGCCTCGTCTGCTCTCTCTGGTACCTTCCCCAGCTCTTCCGAAGACACTCCTGGATTCCACCTCGTCACTCTTGCTCCACAACGTGCAAGGGCTCCCTATTTCCTGCTGAATGGCGTCCGACAATTCATCGAGCCAACCTTCTACTTGCAGAGATGAGGAAGAGGAGGATCTCAGACCTGCGATTCTACTTAGCGCATAGTTTTACATCAAGCTCTGATTAAGGAGAAGCCACAGGACTAACAAAGAGTGCTGAGCAGGAGCCAGTGACTAGAACCCAGTGGAAATCATGATTAATAGTAGATAGGAGAGATGCTTTAACTAATCAGAGTGCTGGGGACTGTCACGGGCCTCTTCTTATCTCCCTCAGTCATTCCCTTTCTCAGAGCAGTCATCTCAAAAAAGTGTGGCCTATATTATTAAAACCCTTGAGGTCCCATACAGACAGAGTCAGAGTTTGAAATTTTAGGCAGGAATATAGGAAATGAGAAACCTGAGGTCAAAAGATTTAACAGGCAGCACATCATTACTTCCCTCCTCTCCAAATGGAGGACACCGAACCAGATGGAGCTCAAGGTTCGTTCCTTCTAACCCTAACAATCTAGAAAGCAGTCCACATAGCAGGATACGTACTGACATCCTCAGAAAGCTGGGGAAACTCATAGATATGTTCACACGTGTTCCGACTGCTGGGGATGCAGAAGCCAAAATCAAAGTCAAAGTTCTTCAGCAAGCGCTCCCGGAAGTAGTGCCGCTCGATCATACGGAAGTTTGACACAGGCCTGTCTCCCACTGTGAACTCCACCCTGCGAAATGAATCTCTGTGAACTCACCTTTGCCTCCTTCCTCCTCAAAACCAATCCAAAGCCCATCGGCACGTGCTTCTCTATGAACAGCAGGACGCACGCGCCTGGGGGAGCTCAGGACAGCGGACACTGTACTCACGTAGCTCCGACTGTCCGCAGCCGGAGAAAAGCTGGCGTGAACTGATAGCGGACGAAACGCCCGGCGCTGATCTCCACATCTCCACCTTCCTCCTCCTCTTCCTCCTCCTCTTGGTCTGAAAGAGCACAGGCACTCGAGGGCATCATCTCGGCACCACCAGTCCAAAAAGCACAAGCAATTAACAGCACTAATGTCAGCAGAAGGTGTCAGCATTTACGCGCACGTGCACTGTACCAGGCCCCGCACAAACCCGCAGGATGCCTTGTGAGGTGTTACCAGCAGCTCCCTTTTACTGATCAGGGAGCTCAAGCTCAACTAAGTAACCTGTAAAACGTCCCCCAAATACTGAAGAGAGAAAGTAGGGGCTTGAATCCAGGTTCACTGACTTGAGATCTAGTCTTAAACACTAAGCCATCTGTCCCTTATATAATTAAGGGGCAGGGGCCATATGCTGAGTGCGGACCTGAAACACAAGCTGGGTACTAGGCCCCTGAAGTGATCTGTGTTACATTACACAGAAGGTCTACATCATGCTGTTGTAATGCTACATCCACTAACCAAAAGGTGACTATTGTAGAAACTAGTGAAAAAAGGCTTTTTCAAAGACTGGAAAAATTTCTGACAAACCCCCAGACAAACCCCCAGAAATAATGTTCATATTTAAATGAAAGACACCGACTGGCAGCCTTGGGGTGCTGTGCTTCCTTGGACTAATGCCTATTCCAGGCCACCTCTGGCCCAACACTCTGAGCACGTGGGAAAGGTGAGGCAAAGGGGCAGCACAGTGACGTGTCGTGCCTGAACAAGGGTCGACAAGATTCATGACAATTAATCTAGCCCACCGCTGAACCCAGGTGACAAAAGAGCTGCAGAACTGAGTCAGAGAGCCCCTCAAGTGCACATGAAGTCAGCTCCGCCAGTGGCCATCGGTGT
The DNA here is from genome assembly GCA_004363575.1 of Solenodon paradoxus. Lineage (NCBI taxonomy): Eukaryota > Metazoa > Chordata > Mammalia > Eulipotyphla > Solenodontidae > Solenodon > Solenodon paradoxus. The sequence goes on along the minus strand of RJWH01002247.1, from coordinate 227,585 downwards.
CCAGGGGACGTTTCCCAGGTCTAGGCCAGGGTGGGGTGCAACGTAAGAGAAGGTTTTCAGCAACAAGTATCTCTGCCTGGGACACGCCCAAGAACACCAGGACAACTGGCCCGAGCAGGAAGCAGTGCCCAGAGTCCAAGCCCCAGCTCCCACAACGTGACAAAGAGAGTCAGGCCAAGCTTCCCAGGGATTCGAATTCAGCAGGACAAGTATTGTAGGAGGGTGTTGATGTAATGTGAGCACTTTCAAAGTGAATGATTCCAGATCCTTATGTATAAAGACAGGAGAAGTCAAAAACAGAGGTACTTTTATGGTATCTGCCGATGACCTTCCTGAGTGTTAAGTATTGTACTTGGTAACTACTCTGAACCCAATCTAATCAAAATTCACACACTTGAAGTAGCTTGGGGTCTGTGGAACATCTTAAGTAGTGGGACATGTGGCTTAGATGTAAATACCACGACCCAAAATAGAGTTGGCCCTGTCACTCCCAATTCAAAATAGACACCCACAGCCTGTGCCTTCAGGAGTCTTGGTCAGCATTAGGTTATGAGAGCACACAGACTCCAGGGTGGGGAGAGAGACCAAGCCTCTAGTCGTCACTGTGTAATTAACCTCAGTTGAGGCTTTCTCAGGAAAGTCGTTTGACTGATCTGGGACACTAATGCCTGTTTATCAAGTTTACAGGCTCTTTCCAAGTATCAAATTAGGTGAGAAAAGCTTTGCAAAAAGAATTGGTGATACAGACCACCATTAATACTCCCAAGGCTTATCTTTGCTGGTGTTCCAGTAACGGACGCTAGGGGGTGCTAAATCTCCAGCAGTGTGCTCCCAAGACTTTAAGCCCAGTCCGTGGTCCCCTAGCCAGAAATGCATCACCTTGGACCTGCATCGCAAGCCCAAGATGTGTCTATTCAAGGTTAATTTAAGGAATCCCAAGTAGATGAGTTCATAGGTCTGGGAGACTAGGTCTAGGAGGAGAATAAAATCCCTACCAGGGTTTACTGGAAAATATGAGACACTATTTAAAGAGTGAGGAGACAGGTGAAATTGCCCCATGGTCTGGAAAGGAATCCTCAGTATCACTCTTTCAGAGTGTCCCATGACTCATGGCTCAAGTGAGCTTTCCTCATAAGTTTAATTTCAAGGATCCCTTTCCTAATCAGAAGCAATATAGCAAGATAAAAGGACAGATGACCTTAGGAGAGTCACTTGGAAATTCTGAGCCTCAGTTTCCTTTTCTGTAAAATGGGGACTATAACTCCTCCCAAGGTGTGAGGATTAAAGGAGCTGATACTGGATCTCCCTGGTGACTTGGTGGTTAAGCACACCGGGCACAGTCCACATGCATCCCAACAACCCAATTCACCATCTGGGACCAGAGGGGAACAACCAAGATGAACAACTAAATAAAATTAATAAATAAAATGCTTCTTCCTCCTTTCCTTCCTTCCTGCCTGCCTACTTATCTTCATTCCTGCTGCACCGTTCCTTTAAAGAAAAAAAAAAAGAGCTGATATAGAGGAAGATGTGGAACACAGGGATCAGCATCCAACAGACACTCAAGATTATCGGCTTTTTCTGCTTTTTAAAGAGAGGGAAGGAGGCAGGGAGGAAGACGAAGAAGTAGCATCTTATTTACTTGTCCATTTTGGTTTTTCGGTTTTTCACCCGAGCTCTAGATCTTGAACCCAGGTCCTTGGGCTTTAGGTGGTCCGCACTCTAGCTCTGTCACCTGAGTCACAAGGGTGTACCCCAAATGTCAGCCTTTCAACACAGGTTCAAACCCCAGGCTGTCAGGAACAGCCTCAGAAAGAGGTCGTGGAAGTAGGACACATGGGAGTCCATCCCCAGTCACGGAGTGCTTGGCGATGGCACAAACACGAGTTTCAAAGACTTTCTGCTCCAAATATCAAGTGACAATACAGCAGCCTACCTGAAACACACGGTTTGACAATCTCAAAGAGCACCGTCCCCGTCTCCAAATCTCGAATTTTGAAGCGGGTGAAATCAATACTGTAGATGTTGTCTTCAGGTTTACACAAATAACCTGAAAATGAGCAAGAAATCAATGGCATTAAATAATCCTCCAAACTACTATTTATTTATAATTTTTGAAGCAAACAAGTTTGTTTCTTCTTACACAATTCACTGTAAAAACAACCCAAAACTTATTCTTATGTTCCATGCAAAAGTTGTGTGGTGAGGATTATTCAATCCAAGGAAGGGAAAAAGAGCAGGGACTCAGTTTGGATGTCGACAGGGAAAGAACAGGGTATTTCTTTAGAAACACTTCAGAAATGGCCCACAAACCTTTCAGAATCTGTCAGCATGGATGTCACGATAGGACAGAGTTTTTTAGAAATTCATTTGCATATATTTATTCTGATTCAATAGTTAATACAGTGCTTATTTGTCATTTGTAGCATAAAGCAGAATTAGCCCTGTAAAGGGCTAGATTATAAGTAATTTAGGCTTTGTGGCAACACTCAAACTCTCTCACAACCCTTCAACTCCATCACTAGAGTGTAAAAGTGTCACAGACAACATGCAAATGAATGTGTCTTTCTTTAATAAAAGTATTTATGGACACTGAAATATGAAATTTATATAACTGTCAAAATTATTCTTTTTATACCACTTAAATATGTCAAAACCATTCTTAGCTGTAGACTGTACAAAAATCAGGCAATGGGCAGCAGGACAGATTTGCACATAAGAACAGTAGGCCAAAGCGAAGCAGGGCCTGCACCAACCAGGGTCGCTTGACAGCACAGTGCTGGTCATGAAAATCTCCTTGATGTCCTACACTGACCCCTGATTGCATCTTCTACACACCTCATTTTGGCACTTTATCCTATATGCCTCTTGTGTTAGTTGTTTCATGTTTTACAAGCTGTTTCTTCAGTAACATGGCAAACTTAAGAGCTACTAATGACTCGGTAACTCCAAAAAGGGCTGAGATTGGCTCTGCACCTGTAGCCGGCACTCAATGAATAAGCTGCTCCACGGAACAGACTTGGAGTAACAAGACCCAGAGGTCACCAAGCTCAGATCTGTGTCCCCCACAGGACCTGAGCGCCCACCGAGAGCGCTGCTTAGGGCCAGGCATTAGAATGGGCTGATGCAGCCTTGATACCAGGAGAAAGCATGAGGTAAGAAAGGCCAGGTGGTGCACATTTCTGCACTTGTAGAGTCTCAGGTGAAAAGTGGGTCAGAACAGGAGGAGCCTTTTCAGAATGTTTCCATGAAACTGAATCACAATGCCTCCGAAAGACACGACACGCAAAGCACATTCCCAACCCTGTGACAGAAAATGGAAACATCAAAATATCCGGAACCAAAACTGTTTCAGGAAATTGGAATTCCATTTCATACAGGCAGGAATAAGGCCCAGTCTCAACTCCCCACTCTCAAATCACTGGAGCCACCACCAGCCCTGCGCCACCCTGGGCTGACTACTGAAGCCACTCAGCAGCCTGAGAGCCATCAGTCTGGAGGACAGGGTGATGAGGAGGGCAAGCAGGTCTGAACCAGGTGACTGCAAACTCTTGAGGGGGAAATAGCAAGTGAAAGGGGGGTCAAGTCAGGGCCTGGCTTGGAAGAGAACAGGGAAAAAAAAAGGAGGAAATCCAGGACAGGAATGGGCAATATGTCTTCTCAGTATTCCTTCTATCGACGGAAGGGGTAGAACGGTTAGTTGCATTTTCTGCAAGAAACTTATTTCGGAGACCCTGACACCATTCTTACTCCACCAAAAACAAGTGTTAAAAGCAGGAATCACATTTTGGATTTTGTACATAAACTGTAAGTTTATTAGTGGCACATTTTTTTAATTTGCACGAAATGTCACGGCAAGGTGTTTGAGGAAGAGCCCACCTGCACACAAAGGGGCAGGCTTTCAGACCGGAAAGGGTAGCGAACTCCAGCAAGCAGGAAAGGGAAAGTGTGGGGGAGGCTGTCACGCGCCCATCTGAGTGGGAACTTCAACGACAGAGGGGCTTCCAGACTCAGAGGGCAGTGGCCCACTTACCAAGGTCAGGGGGATTCGGTTAAGCTGAAGGGGTCCCAGTACTGGGGGATGGCGGAGGGGGCCGCCAGGCCAAAGGCCCACTGGGGCCGGCCCAGAACAGCTTGGCGGGGCCGACTCAGAGGAATGCAGACAAGCTCTAGGAAAACCCCTTCCCTACCAGGTCCGGGAGAGGGCGGGCGCAGACCGGCCCGGTTCGGCTTGGGCAGCGCGGCCTGGCCGGCGCCGGCCTGCTGGACGCGCGGCTCGTAGCGGGGCAAGTGGCCGGCTCTGCCGAAGGCTACCAGGGGCCGGGGCCCGGCGCGAGGGGAGGGCGCGGCCGGCCTGGTACTCACTCTCGGTGACCCGGCCGAGGCGCAGGACATGCTCAGGCCGGATGGTGTCCAGAGCCAGCAGCTCCTGCTCCGTGACCGCTGCCCCGAAGCCATCGTCGGCTGCGTGGTGGGACGCCTGCCGCCGCGCCTTGAGTCGATTCAGAACGCCGCCGCCCGCCTTCTTCTTCTCCTCCTTGCCAGTCACCAGCCCCCCGGGTCCAACCGCCGACCCCACGGCCGCAGCCTTCGGGTTAGACCCGCTCATCGCTCCGCCGCCAAGATGGCCGCCGCCTGCACAGCGCCGTAACTATGGAGAGCGGGGGCGGGGCCGGCGGGCGGGGCGGGGCGGGGCCGGCGGGCGGCTGGGGGCCGAGCCTGCCCTGACCGAGGTCCAGCCAAGTGCAAGCCTGAGGGGTGCTGGGCCTTAGTTGCCCCGGACTCTACATCAGGCCCACAAGGTCACCCCAGATGCTTTTAAAATTCAATCAAAGGACTTTCTGTCATAAAACCGTGGACAAGGCATTTCAAGAAAATAATCTGTAGCCGAGAATGTAAGTTAAAACTATTTGCTCTGCAAAGGCTGCTTTCCAGGTAGGTTCCTAAACCCCATGGCACTAGACTTTGAGCTGGTCGTTGGACTAGGTTACTGGGAATATAAGTATATGAAGACAGGGTCTGGGTCTGCCAGACTCTAAGGTACATAATTCATCAGGTGGCCCTGCCTCTAAAACTGCCCATTAAGTATGAATGAACTACAAGCAGACTGACTGCTGTAACAAGGGTACAGCTAAGGTGCCACCAGAGTGTACAAGAGTGTCTGAGAGCTAGAACGGCCTCACGGGTGACATCTGAACGGAGCCTCAGAAGCTAACCATGATTTCACCACTTGGAGGACGGTGTAGAGAAGTCTGCCTTCTTATACCCAAGTAGCTCCCGCTCTAGGGATTCTGGATCCACTGCTCTTCTGTGTTAGAGGCTTAAGCCGGACACTGCACCACTAGGTCTGACGTTGCCTCTCAGTCACTTAGGCCAAAATAAAGCCCCACCCCTTCCCCCAGGGTCAGCCTCCATTTGATTTATGCCAGGCCTTGCTGGGTCCCTCACTTGATGTGAGGGACTGACAGGCCTAGCCTGGTTCCTGGACAAAACTCAAACCTGACTCCACCCAGTTGCCCAGCCTGGTGGAACACTATGGGGCTAAGTTCCTATGTAAACGCTTGTCCTGTCTGAGAGATTACCACTGGGGGGCACTTACCAAACTGAGTTATTTTAATAAATGTGAACCAAAAAAATCAGTCTTTTCCCTTTGCAAACAACTCTTTAAACCACTCAGTAAGGTCAGTGAGTGGTCACTGCAGACTGCAGAACTGCAGATAAGCTAACTGATAATGAACCACCAAGACGGGGGGCCTAACATGCGGGCGTTTCCCATACGCACTTGCTCACAGAAACTTTGCTCTCAGAGCACCGACACTAGAGCTCCTTGGACCTCAGCTTTTCTTTCCAGGGATCATGACAAATATGTTGGAAACCCTCTTACCTGAAATTCCACATTCAGGACGGAAACCACACAAAGATGTTTACTGAAGGACCATTTGTAATAGTGAAGCATCACAAAAAAGGAGCTATATCCACTCATGTTAAAAAGAATGAGATCCATCTGCACATTCTAGTGCAGGAAGATCTCAGAGATACTAAGTGGAGGGAGAAAAACACAGTATAAACTCCATTTGTTTAAAACTAAAAGTATATAGGCTTGCCCTGGTAGGAAGTGGTTTGGTCTGCTGCCTCCAGTCCGGTGTAGTCTACATACATCCTAAGGACCCACATACCCATCTCGGGGCTGAGGTGGGATGCAGGGGTGAGCAGAGCAGCCAAGATGAAGAGCTAAGTGAAAACTAAGGTGTTTCTCTTTTGTCTTCTAACTTGCCTGCCCGCTCACTGTCATTCCTGCCTGCATATTTTAAAAAATAATTAAAAGTATGTGTGTGTGTGTGTATAGATAGATGTGTATTTGTAACTACAAAGAGTTTGGGATCTACATGAAGTGTTAACTCTGGTACCCTCTGGGAAAAAGTTTCAGAAGGGATTAAATGGGGGTATATTCACTTTTGACATTAGAGCTACTTCTGAACTATGAGATCTCAACAAGCACAATGGCTACTTGTATTTATTTTTATTTTTTAAAGAAAGCTAGTACACCCAGGCAGCAGTCGCACATACATCCCAAGGGCTAAGATTCAAGACCCAGGGCCAGGGGGAACAACCAATGTGAACTAAAGTGCTTCTTTCTTCTCTCTTGCTTCCTGCCTACTTACCTTCATTTCTGCCTGTATCTTTCCTTAAAAAAAAGAAAAAAGTATCTTAGGATCTGTGTCTAGAAGGCAGACACTAAGTCAAAGTAGTCTTTATTTTCTCTTAAAAATTAAAAGCAACCTCAAACTTGATCACTTAAAAATAAGTAAGTGTACCCTGGTGGCTTAGTGGTTAAGTCCACAGCCTCTGGCCAGCACAATCCATGTATACCCCAAGAAACCTGCTCACCTTCATTCCTGACTGTACCTTTCCTCTTAAAAAAAAAATATAAAAAAAAATTAAGTACTCTCATATAAAAAGGAGTCAGGGTCTCCCTCTGGTCACTATTAATAAATTATGTTTAAAAGGAAAAGATTATGTCTTTCAGAGAATAAGTAACACACACACACACACACACACACACACACACACAAGAAGTAGGAAAAATTAGGGTTATAATCTCCTTTCTGCCTCTGTCTTTTGTCTTCTCAACAGAACTAAGTTATGTCAAAGTTCTCTGTAAAAATCTTTTTAGAAAGTAACAGATATTAACACCTTGTTTGGGGAAGAAGGAAAGTATAGGCTGGCCTTTCACCCCAGGTTGTGCTGTCCCTCTCCTTTAGCTGGTTGTTTTCTGGGGCGGCCCCAGAGTAGCGAAGTATCAGCCGCACATCAGGCCAGGCAAGTGGGGTCCGGAGCTGGCACGGCCAAAGCACGCAGGACCTGAGGGTTTTCTGCCAAGGCAGTTCAGTTCACTCTCCTGCTGTCTCCCTAGAGGTGGCACGCAATGAATCAGCAACTAGTGGCTGACACTCCAGGCATGCCTTGTGGTCTGGGACTAGGAACTAGTAATTTCCCTAGTAGCCGAGGCAGTTCTCTGCCTGGCTGAAGGCTGTTTTAAAAACACAAGGATTTGGCAGGCCCTAGTGGAGTAGGGGTTTGGTCACCCACTTTTGACTGGCAGAGTTCACATACATCCCAAAGGTCCTGGTTTTCCTGCCAGGGCCAGTGGAGACAACCAAAATGAACTAAATAAAATTAAGTGCTTCTTCTTCCTCTCCCTGCCTGCCTACCTGCCTGCATCTTTCCTTAAAAAAAAGAAAAGCATGAATTTATTATCCCACCTATTTCCAAGAACAATTTTTGGTGTATTAAAAAGTCACATAGTATTTTTGAGAGAAAATTCATGTAGGTTGCAAGAAGGAAGTACATTCAATTTTTTAAATGCATCTATAAATATATCCTTTTACCCAATAATTCCTTAATGGCATTTCTAAAAAAACACTTGTACATGTGCACAAAAAGTATGTAAGTATGTGTATATGTGCATAAACACATACGTATGCATACCTACAGGGTTAGAGGGGTGGGGATAACAATGTTAAGTTTTCACATTTTACACCTCATGTAACTTTTTCAAAGTCTATTTATACATTTCTTGTATCACAAAGTCTTAAAAGCTTACTTTCTTGTTCAGAGAAAGAATACAATAATAAGCTTCCATGTTAACCATCAACCAGCATCATTAGTTATCTACAGTCAAAAGGTCCTTGAAAAAAAAATTAGGTGCAGGCAGGAATGAAGGCAAGTAGGCAGACAGGAAGGGAGAGAGGGGAGAAAGAAGCATTTTTATTTATCTTTTAGTTGTACATTTTGGTATTCTCTGTAGCCCCAGGACGTGAACCCAGGTCCTTGGGATGTATGTGGACTGTGCTCAGCCAGAGGTCGCAGACCTAACTACTGCTCCACCAGGGTGTGCCCAAAAGGTTCCTCTTACAAAGTAGTTCATCGTGGCATCCGGAGCACAGGCTTTGCAGTTAAGACAGAGCCAAGGTCCAGTCTTTACTCTGCCATTACCAGCTCCGTGAATTTCGGCAGGTCCTGTATTCCCTCTGAACCACTGTACCCTCTTTTTGTAAGTCAGGCTAGTCACATGTCTTGAGGGCTGTTGTGAAGAGGAGATGAAAAACAGCAACAAAAATACTATGCTAGTGCCAGGGAGAGCGTCTCCTGCATGGTTGCTGAGGCAATGCGTTTAACTGGCCGCTCTCCAGGCCCTCTGCCGAGGGCAGGCACACCGGGCAGGGAGAAGCCGTGCGGCTGCATGGGAGAGGGCAGTAACTGAAAATGCCCAGTCAGAGCTGAGAGGGAACACGCTGGGGACCAGACCTTGAGGAGGCAATAGATGAATTCAAGTAAATTAGTGAACAAACCTAGGAGAACACATCTTTTTTGGCCCCAGCCAAAAAGCCAAGTGGGGTTATTTTTATTTTGTTTAACAACAAACAAAACCAAGACTCCTGGGTCAGAGCACTGCAGTGAGGTTGTTAGACAGCAGAGGCCAGTGCTCCAGAACGCTCCACCTTTCTGCTTTGCGCCCTCACGGATGCCATGGCAACAAGCTTTTTGGTAAATGGAAAAACTCATCTCCCTTCCTCTCTGGGGGTGGGGAAGGGTACTGAGTAAGGAGAAAGGTCCGACACACCGGCTCCAGCCAAACGGGAGCCTGATTTCCTTAGTGAGATTAAGATCTGGACCCAAGTAGTTTAACCCAACCCCCGGCACTTGGCCCAAGATCCTCTATCCAATGATTTGTTTGTCCCCAGAGCAGTACTTCTTCAGGGCTCTTCCCCATTTGGCAGCTTATGTGAAGCTACTTGAAATAGTTAACAGCTAAGTCTGAATTAGTAAAGAACTCTAGCTATGGGTAGGCCTCCTGGCTGACTGGGCCCTGAGAACAGACTTCATCCACTGGGCTCATTCTCGAAGCCGAGCACTGAATTCTTCCAGGGATAACTGAGGGAGGTAAGCCCAACTCTACCTGGCCCCCAGCCCCCACCAAAAGCCAAACCAAAACAAACCCAGCAGACCCCACCCTTGATTGGAGAAATAAAATAGGTAGGTTCTAGAGCCATGCTGCAGAGCATCATGGGGAAAGAGGGCAGTGGAGTTATGTTTAAGAGCAAGAGGCCTGGTGTGAAACCTCAGCTCTGCCTTTTGCAGGCTGTGTGGCCATGGGCACGTCGTTTCACCTCTTAAAGGTTATTGTCAAAAGTTTTGTTGAAGATTAAACAGAGAAAACATCTATAAAAGTGCTTGCCATTGTGCCTGGCCCATTTCAAGAACTCAATAAAGGATTGTTCTCATTATTCTTACAGGCTTAGAAAGGGCATGGGCTTTGTAGGCGGACAGACTGGGATTGAATCCTAGTTTGACTATTTACTTACTAGTCTGTGGTAAATAGCTTAAATTTTTTGAGTTTCATTATTTCTCAGCTGTAAAGTGTGGCAGATGAATGATAGGAAAACAATCTTTCTATCCTTTCCCGACATACACTCAACACTGATAACGTACCAGAAAAGGAGAAAGCAGAGAAAACTGTTCCGTGGCTTATCTTGTCCACAGGTTATCTGGAGGCTGAAGGAAAGAGAAGAGGCAGCTCCAGGCTTGGTAGGCCTCAGGCGTGAGACAGCTATGGCCTGGTGATTCAGTGAAAGTAGAAACAAAACAAACTTTATTTTTCCCTTGAATATGCTGCCCGTTGAAGTGGCTGGGCAGGTTTTTTAAAGAATTTCATTCTCTTAACCAAACATCCCCATGAAAAGAAAAGCCAGAGTATGCAGCTGTCTGGACAAAAGCTCCGTGGCTCCTCACAGGAGACCGTCTGGTAGACAAGTGAACTCCGGGGCCTCCTCTTCCCACTCATCACTTCTCTTCTCTGTAATCAAGTTTAAACCAGTTCCAACACAGAGTGTCACTGCAAATTGTTTATTAAAACACAAAGCAATGGACAGTGAAAAACAACCTGATTTTTTGTTTTTTAACTTTTTGGTGGGAGTAGAGTGGGGCATGGAAGGGGGAGGTACAGATGGAGACGGCCCAGAAAGGAACACAGCTCTCCACCGCTACTGCTTTCCCGGCCAGCCAGGTTCAGAGCCCCTCCATCGCAGCCTCTTCCCGCCGCTGTGAGTGGGAGTTGCGGCTACAGAGCTGGTTTGCTTTGCCCTCCGCAGGGAAAGGGTGGGGCGCCAGAGCAGGAGCGACCAGGGCTTCTAAGAAGTGGACACTGTTCTCCAGCACGCAGTACAGAGCAGGCAGGCTCCCCCCAGAGGGGCAGGGTTGGTGTCCTGACAGGCTGGGTTAGGCCAATAATGGCTGAAAAGGCAGCCTCGAGCTCACAGCGGGCAGCTGGTCCTAGCATGGGAGAATGTGGTACAAGTCCGAGGAGGAACAGATCCAGGGTCAAACTTCTTTTCATTCCCTGGATCATGACACACCAGGGAAGAGATGTCAAGATGTCTCATTCCTGGTTTTGCCGTATGTCCCTCCCTGCCTATTCCTCCCTCCCACCTGGCAACTCAACTCTCCTTTCCCAACAGTTGTCCTTTGAAAGGATAGAAAGCACACTTCAGTTTGTTGTTGTTTCTCATACTGAAATAAAGCACTGAAGCTCAAAATAGAGGTGAGAATGGAGCTCTGCTTTTCCTGGTGCTACGGGCCCCCATCTCACAAGACTGTCTGAATGCAAGAGGTGCCAGGGCCCTCTCTGCCAACTCTAACAGGCACTACTGTTTCCCTAGCTGCCAGTACACTTCTGGCTCCTTGTTCTTCTATTCCTGGGGGGCGGCGGGGACCCGTCCCAAGAGATCCATGCTGCTCTTTCCTGCCACCCAGCCAGTGTCCGTATCGCCCCTCATCAAAATGACTTGGCAACCTGAAGCAGGCTAGCCAAAAGGCAGCTGGGGAAGGACAAGCCAGATCGGCAGCAAGCCACCCATGAACAAAGAAACCCACCTTCCATGGGCAGCTGACCCACTGGTGCCAATCTAGTCTTGTGACAAAATGAGGAAGTCTAACCCTCTTGCCCCAGGAAAGGTCTAAATACAGAAGTGTTCTAGCTCAGACTGAAAGGAAAAATTACTTGATCTCTCTGAAACTCGAACATTAAGGCTTCCTTGCAATTTTCTTAGTTCTTTGATCCCTAATTATATTTTTCCAGAAAAGAGAAGCAGATTTCTTCTAAGATTCTGGTGTTTCTGGTTCTGCCTCAGCATACAATCACTTAGCCTCACCCCGTGCTCCTTCCTCGGGGTCATAGCAGAAGGAAGCCCAAAGAATATTCCCCCTTGCCCTGTTTTAAACAGAAGCATCTACTAATCCCTCACTTTGGAAAGCTCACCTACATAGCAGAAGGAAGCCCAAAGAATATTCCCCCTTGCCCTGTTTTAAACAGAAGCATCTACTAATCCCTCACTTTGGAAAGCTCACCTACTCTCCTAGGTCCTTTTGGAGAGGCATGGAGGACAATATTACATGTTGCCACTTAATGCCATTAAGGCTCCTCGAGGCAAGAAGACACTTGAATTAGGTCAGAGCCAGCCACAAAGAGGAGGGGGAGGAAGGGATGGGAAAGCAGCCCTGTGGCAGGAACTGTTAAAGCCCTGCCCAGACCTGAATCTAGAGGGAATGCCCATCCTGGCTCAGAGCAGGAGAGGAAAAGGCACTGTGCTGACCAGGGTGGGTCCTTCCCAAATCCCCAGGGAGAGTAGAGACCCTGCTGATTCTTTCCCAGGGCTTCCCAAGGTGAGTCCATTTTTAGGAAAAGAAATATAAGTGCTAGGAAAAGGAAAATACTGCTGCTGTTTTCTGAAGTCCAACTGACATTCTAGAAGCCAGAGCCAGGCCTTCCCAGGATTGGGCAGAGTCAGAATGAGGAGGAAGAGAAATTCCTTAAAACAGAAGCTTCTCCAAAAAGATAAATCACAATTCTAAAGTGGATTAGAAATTCCCAGGCACAGAAAGGGGAAGGTAAACTTAATGCAAACTTGGCCCCACCTCTTCAGAGTCTAAATGATCTCTAATGTGATCCCACAGCTTTAGGCCAGTATCTCTTAGGCAAACAGTGGGAGCTAGAGAGTTAAGATCACACTTTCACACCAACAGGTCCTATGGTCCTTCTGGGAGTCTAACGCCACTGCCACTTGAAGACAACCACCTCTCAAGTCAGACTCAAGGCATTCATGGGGCAGTTTCTACTTAGAGTAGAGACTGATCAGAAAAAGGGATCTGGTTTAGGGGATATTAGTCCCACGGTTTCCTGGCACAATGTGTCAGTCTGCAAGAGCAAAGCCAAAAAACGTTCAACTAGAAGCTGCTGGCCCCTGACCCAAATTAGAGCAAGGCTGCAGACACCTTTCCATAGGCCACTCAGAAAATGAACCGAAGTCACATTTCTGGTAAAAGGCATTTCCCATCGGTCATCTGCTCGTGGCTTTGGCCAAGGAGGTTGAGGGGGAATCTAAAGAAAGAACAGAGCATGGCTGCAGTACAAGAGCCCAGGCCTCTCCTTCCCCACCCCCAACGGCATCACTCATCGCCTTTGCATCCCAGTCAGACTCCTACAGTGCAGCCTCAGTCCCAGCACTAGCTCCAAATAGAGATATGGGAACAAAACGTGCAAAAAGCAAAAGATGAACAACAGAGTAATTCTTGACACACACACAATACAAAAATAAAAAGTGCCCCATCCCATCCCTCTAACCTAAATTTCATGTACCTATATCTTGGGGGGGGGGGGCGGGGGGGGGCTGGCTTTCAAGTTTAGCATCACAAGTTTAGCCACCAGTCCTGGGCAGCTATTCACTGGATGGGCTTGGCTCCAGGGGGACTCTACTCTAGCCCCCACCATACTTCTTCCTGTTTCCTTGCTTCCCCTTTAGTTTTTGTGAGCTATAGAAAGATGTTTCCAACCAAAGAGGAAAGTGCCCATCCCTATCCCTGAGCTCGGGGGGGAAAGGGTGGGCTTGGAAACAGAGACAGCAGCAAAGCTGCTTGGCTTACAGTACCATTAGGAAATGGCCCCAGGATCCAGGGTTTCCTCCTGAGACTCTGAGTCACTGAAGGGAATGGGTTGAGATGAGGGGCGGGCTCTCCTTCTTTAGAGAGACCCAGGCAAACAAACAAGGCAAAATGGAAGCAGCAAGGACTCCTTCCTCATCTTGTCTGCTCCACTGGCAGTGGCCTAAGGCTTTGGGAGTTGCTAGAACCAACTTAACACTAATAGGTAACAGGAAGCAAAGCCGCTGGCAGAAGCCTAATTAATAGTCAGGATGTCCACTGCACGAAGCAGGTGATCCCTAGAACCAAGGCTGCAGGACCCCATCCTTTAAAGCAGGGAAGCTTTGTGAAGCACTCCAGGAACTGTTCCTCAGGCCGCAGCCATCCAGCAGCATGACTAATACCCAAATACTAACGCCCAACTCAGAGCTAAATAAAGGGCTACAGCTCTCAGGACGAAATACCGGCCTGGAATAACTCGTTAAGAGTTAAAAACCCAGGACAGGTCCAAGGGCTGCTTACTTTGCCACATAAGGAGCAATTCAAATATAGGGAGCTCTTCAGAAGCATAGCCTCTAAAAAGACAAATTCAAAATTGAACGCGTTCTAAAAAGATGGGCCTAGCCTGAGAGTCTGTGCTGCTCCAGCCTAAGCAGAAGCTAATCCTGTTGCCTTCCATCCACAAAAGTCCTTATAGCTTGACTGGGTCCTCCCTCACTGCTGCTCTACATGAAAAATGACCACAGTGACCAGAAAGGAGGGAACAGGGAAGGGAGGCTTCATTTCCTGCAGAATTTTCCCTGGAAATGCAAGACAAACACTTAGATGCTAAGGTTGGCTTTAGAGCTGCCAAAACTATGACTGAAAATCCTTCAGCCCTATCACACCAAGAACCTCACTGCTACTTGGAGAGGGAAATGAAAGTACAGAGGGTCATACTACTAAGACCAGTGAAAAGCACATCTGGTCAGATTGAGTTAATCAGTCTAATTCCTGGGGCAGCTCTACCCATAAAACAAACTGTGCTGAACTGTGACACGGGACATGGAATAAATGAACAACAGATACTACACACTCTAAACAGTGGTCAGTCACTTAGTAGGGCTCAAATCTCTGAGGTTGCTCTTAAATTCTGCTAATATAGCCTTTTCTAATCCAAAGACTAGAAGAGACTTTTAAGGTCAAGTGTTTTGTTGCTGCAGGCTGGAAAGCATCCATGTGCCCTGGCAGCAAGATGGGGCCAGTAAAGAACTGCTGGGTCAGGTCCTCCTGGCGGCTGGCTCAGAGATCCAGGAGGGGAGTACCAACAAGGTGAGGTGGGAAAGGATAAGACATCGAAGCAAAGGGAACCCACAATTCCCATGTCTCCTTTCCTTCTTGGCAATAACTTAGTGGGATAGCTGAGAGAGGGAGGAGAATCCAAATGAGCCAGATTAAGGAAGAAATGAGAGAGAGAGAGAGAGAGAGAGGAAATCAAGTCCCCAACAGGCACTAAAATCAAAATGATTTGTTGTGGTAACAAGTCAGAGGCAACTTGAAGACCTGACATAAACTAATTGTCTTGGATACCAGACAGTCTTCTAACTCGCACATGTCAGGAAGACAATCAATAATGAAGTTCAAACACTTAAGGTGGAACCATCATTGAGCTAAAACACCAGAAAGGCTTCCAAGTATTGGGAAGTATCTGTTTTTCTTTTCCTTTTTTTTCAATTCTCCTTCTGTTTTCATCTTTATCATACAAATCAAATCCTACACCTTCACTCACATTCTCTCTCTCTCTCCCCCAGGGTATCTGAAAACTTATGTGTAGATAATTTCAGAATACACCCAACTCCCAACACTGGTTTTCTCAGGTAATAAGATGACACTTCCCTGCTATTTTCTAATCTAACACAAAAAAAGCAACTGTGTGGTGAGTTCAGAGTCCTTTCCACTAGATATACAGACAGAGATCCTTGAATGAGAAAGGATCCCGTTTGCCCTAAGTAACCTAGAGAGGAAAAGAGGTGGCTGGAGGGTCAGCCACAGAGAGAAGACTAGGACTGAAGCAGGTCTGGAATCAGGTGGTGGATGAGGGCTGCTCTCTACTCACTCTGCCTCTTTTGATCTCCTTTAATTTTTGTGTGTTTGCTTGTTTGTTTTTGTTAACTGTTGTAAAAAATACAGAAACCAAATCAACATGTCTGGTTTCTTTCCCATGCCCCTCCACCCTCTTCAGGATGATAATTTGTTCTCACAACCGGCAGAGACAGAAGAGGGTTGGAATGAAGACTCCGAAGGCCACCAGGATGGGAAACATGAGGCTGCTGTTGTCCGAGGCATAGGGGTTGGGTGTGCGGGGCCCTGACTGCACCCGGTTCTTATTGGTCTGTCTTTTGAGATTTGATCCTTCATCATATTCTTCTTCTTCTTCTTCCTCTTCTTTCTTCTCCAATCCTGGATGAGGCTGTAGCTTTGGTACATCTGATACAAGAGATAGGACACCTTTTAAGCAAGGCCAGCAGCATTCGGGCAGTAAACGAACCATGATAAGGAGATTACAACCTAACTAGGGCCTACAGCAAGGGGCAGAAGTGGCAGAGGGAGTCTTTAGCCTAGAGAGCAGCCGAGTACTGCAAACACTGCTCTTTTCTTTAGATTTAACTGAAAAGTAGTAAAAGTCTTGTGCATACAGAAGCTCACTATCTCCCTTTACTATCCTTCTTCAGATCCCCTAGAGGACCAGGCTGGACAGGGACGATGAAACGACAGCTAACAGTTAGCTTTTTCAAATTCCTCTTCCTCGCTCCCACAATCCCACGGTCCTTTTACAGAGTTCACAGAGCAACTCAAGAGCTGATCCAGAGTTCTGTGTTCTTAGCATACAAGACCCCCTGCTCTATCTCCTTCTAAGGGACTTGAGCTGCATATATGTTTGGTAGCAGGACATCTTCCAGATGTCATAATGGGCAGACATCTGGACAATAAGATGAGATCCTCAGTTCATTTAGAATAAGTTGAGAAAAGACAAAGAGGTGTAATAGAAGAGGAAAGTGACTAAGACACAAGCTTTTCTCTGCAAAAATCAGCCTAAGAAGCTTGAAGCCAAGAGATATATTCCAGGCAGGGGCCCAAGGACAGACAGACAATAAGTGAACTTTTGTTCTAATGTAGTCTAGCAATGGTGGAATCTTTCAGTACAACCAAAACCCGGAAAAAAAAATGTTGCTTTTGCCATTTTCTTTCTTTCTTTTAAAGGAAAGGTGTAGGTAAAATGAAGATGAGTAGGTAGGCAAAAGGGCGAGAGAGGAGAAAGAAGCACTTTCATTTACTTTTTCAGTTGTATATCTTGGCTGCTTCTTCCCTGCCCCAGGCCATGAACCCAGGTCCTTGGGATATATGTGGACTGCACTCAGCCAGAGGTAGTAGCCGAGTGCAAGTTCACATACCAGTACTCCCTTTGTGCTCCCAAGAAAGATGTCAAACAGAATAAAGACAAATTTTAGGTGATTCCAAATAACAATGTTCAGGGCACACCAATTGATGCCATTATTAATCCCAATTTATAGTGAAGTTAAAGAAATGTTTGCAAAGTCAAATAGTTGATTAAATGGCAACAGCAAGATTTGAACACAGATCTTACTTCAAAGCTTCTAGCTGGCACCGTGCCACACTGCATTCCAATCCATCTGACTCTGAATTCCCCACAATTTGGCTTCAAGTGTTTTTGATATGGTCATCAGCTAAATT
This sequence comes from Solenodon paradoxus, assembly GCA_004363575.1. Classification (NCBI taxonomy): domain Eukaryota; kingdom Metazoa; phylum Chordata; class Mammalia; order Eulipotyphla; family Solenodontidae; genus Solenodon; species Solenodon paradoxus. The sequence goes on along the minus strand of RJWH01002247.1, from coordinate 210,377 downwards.
ATCCCAAAGATTTCCTCAACCTTATCTTTTAGCCCAAGTCAAAAATCAGTTCAAAACTTACCATCCACTGTCCCAGCCATGATGTAGAGTGCACAGACTTTGGGATTGTCATAGTATCCCTAGGAAATGGGAAACAGTGGTCAATCCAAGCAGCAAATATCCCCACTGAATCCATTCTTTTGAGCTCTTCCTCAGCTGTGAGGGCAGAGTAGAAGGTTACCTTGACAAACTCGATGTAGAGTTTCCCTGTGAAGGTGGACACCTCCCCCTGGACACTCAGCTTCCCTTTTCTGATGTTCATAGGGATGATTTCATCGTGAGCTGTGCTATGTCCAACACGATCAAAGATATCCAAGTCCTTTACCACAACATGGCCATTCAATCGCACATCAAACACCTTCCGAGATTAAAAAAGACAATGTCAAAAACATCAGCTTCATACTCTTTAAGCAGTCAGCCATCATGCACCTGCCTGGGCTTCAAATTAAAAAATAATTTCAAAAATGACAGGACTGGATAGATTCTCGAGTGACTAGAGATCCTCTTTGACTCCTGTAGGTCCTGAACCAAATCAAAGCCGTGTTCACTTACTGTCAAGTTCTCATACTGGCCGTGGGGAGCAAAGAATACAAACAAAAAGCTCGACACAGAAAGAAGGAAAAACACAGGAAGGGACAGGAAAAAAGTAAGGCTAGAAACAAGGTGCTGACAACCAAGGAAGGATAAATAACCAGCAGGGTCTTAACAGAATCAGTTAGTTGCCAAAAACAAGGATCCTGGGATTGTCCCGTTACCATCGCCCACACAAGTACCGTCCTGTAAACTAAGAGATATAGCTTCTCTGGGGGCAGAGGAAATCCAGCTTTTCCTCAAGGCTCATCTGTTTCTTCTGGGAAGGCTCTTAGACTCTGTGGCTATGAGAGGACTATCCAAGAGTGGCAATGCCGCACTGTTCAAGCCGGGGGCCCGATCAGGCCTCACCTTCTGCTGGGACTGTGCAAAGTAGACCTCTGCAAATTTCAACACCAGTACATAGTCCCCCTCTTCCTTGATGGGCACTTCGTAGCCAAAGGTCTCCTCATTGTAACGCTCCGTTTGATACAGGATCTGATCCTCAGGGTTGGAACGCAGGATTGGCAGTTTCATACCATAGTCAGAGGCTGGGGATGAAAGATAAAGAGAAACTATATCAGAGATAAAACACAAAAGAAGAGCAGAGACCTCAGATCTGCCAGAGGCATTTCCAGGGCAAGTGCTAAAAATGCTTCTAGTGGAAGAGGGTCACTCACTCTGCAGCTGCCTCCAAACAAACTAGACACAAAGGCAAGAGTCAGATGGCCATTTCCAAGGAAGAGTAAAAGAAACCAAACGCTAATCACGCCAAAAGTTCCCATAACCTTCACAGAACTTTTTGAAAGCATATTAAAATGCAATGAGAAGAGAAACAAGTGTAACTTATTACCAGAATAAAGCACTGTTACAGATGCCTTCTTCTCCAGTGAGGGAGAGCTTAGGAGAAACCTCATAAACCAAGAGGGTGGCCAGAAACTAGAAGACAATTAAGTTCAAAGAATGTTTTTCTCATTCAGAAAAGCTCAGGGTCTAAAACAAACAGGATATCTGTTAGGAAAGTCATTCTACCTTCTCTTTAACAAAAAAATAAGTTTTAGTTACTTTTTATAATTTTCATTCAAAAAGTTCCAAGGCTGGTAAGAAGAAACATGCCATTGAAAGGATATGATGCTAACTTCCTTTAGGTCCAAACACCTTATTCCCCACAGACATATAAAACTCAACCTCACCCAGTCTACTGATCATTTCCCCCTAGTTAAACCAAAAGAAAAACAAGTTCTACTGCATCCTAGCACTTAAGGCTGTCCCTGGCCCCTAAGGAAGCATGCAATAGGATTTGCTGAACAAACAAATAACAACAAAGGAGGTGACTGCAAAGCAGGGGAGCCATGCTCTCCACAGGCTAGAGTCATTCTAGTAGGGAAAGAAAGTCTACCATCCTGGATTAAGATGCCCAAGTCCTGGGAGAGCTACCTTGCTATTTCACATATTGACAAAAAAAATGAGACAGAATAAAAGTAAAAAATGATTTCATTGGATTGGTATCAAAAAAAAGTCCAAAACCTTTACTGCCCCCAGTCCTCCACCCTTGGTAGAAGACTTCCTGTGCCCTCCAAGCCCCAGAACAAACTAAACTGCGTTTTTTCCTCAAATATAAGATACTTCTCTCCAGCTCCAGAACTGAAGTTAGGCTTCCTTCAGAGAGCCTCTTTGACCCCTTTGTCCTGCAAATACAATGAGGCTTTCCAGTACTCCATAAATCTACTTTCCAAACTATAGACTTAGCAGTTTCAGTTTAGGCCTAGTCTCTCCCCTATCCTGGAACGAGATCTCAAGACCACCTTCCAATATCACATAGTGATGCTGAAGAAATCTGGCACCTAGATCCTTTGGGAGATGTCCAGGAGCAATCATCATCCCTAGACCTTTATTTCTGAACCATCGAAACTCCAAAGGAGAGTATCTTGTATCTCCAAGGGAGGTAAAAGTAACTAAAAGATCCAGTGACTAAGGTCAAGACCTCAAAAAAAAGAAAAATAAACATAACTGTTAACAGTTCCTGTTAAGTGAACAGTAGCCACGAGATCAGATGGACTGATGAGACAATGCAGCAGGAAACTCCCTGCACTTTTGTCTTCAGACTTTCTTCCCCCGTCTCTCCTCAAGAAATTAAAGACGGGTAACAAGTAGCAATACAAAGAATGTACTGCCAAGATGCCCAAGCAATTTCCCAGGTGCAAATCACCAGGGCACAAACTTATAAAGATTAAAAAACTGTTTTCTCTTTAAACTGAGTTCTAAAAGTGTCCTTCCGTGAAGACCATAACCTTTACACATTAACTAGACTTGCTTTTTGGAGATGCAGAAAGTTTTGTGCATGCGGGAGAACTTTTTTTTTTTTTTTTCTCACCCAGTGGAAAAAGTGAGGAACTGACAGTAATATAATCTGTGTCTGTCTCACTCTCACAAATAGGAAAACGCAACCAAGTGAACAAAAACTACTAAACAACCTTGGAATTACCTTTAAATATGTTCACTGTGAAGCCCGTGTGGCTTTCCCAAGAGATCTGCCCCAGGCAGAGTTGAATTTGCCCAAGTCTCAAGAGATGCAACTGCAAAAAAGATTTTCTTCTTCCCTCCATGCCCTCGTGCATTCGCAGCTGAGCAATTTCTCTGAAGTGCGGTGAGGCGCGCAGTCCGCACGCTGTTGAAGCGGCACGACGTAAGCTCAGTTAACCCACAGGAAGAAGGCCAAAGGGTGTACAAGAAGGCACAAAAGGTGCTGCTGCTTAGCTCTAGACAAAGAAGTAGCCAGGCCACTTGAAAAATTCAGCCAAGGTTTTACAGTAAGACAGGCCTGAATTTGAATCCTGGCTCTCTCACCGACTAGGCGATGAAAAATCACCCACAAGGTGGGGCCATCACTAACCCCACAAGGCTGTGGTGAGGATGACAACATCCGTACATCAGCAGGCCCTGGTGGAGCAGCGGTTAGGTCCACCACGTCTGGTCAGCACATCCACATACATCCCAAGGATCCAGGTTTGTGCCCCAGGGCCAGAAGGAACAACCAATGTAAACTAAATAAATAAACGCTTGCCTCTGTCTCTTCCTGCCTGTCTGTTTTTCTCACATTCATTCCTGCTTGTACTTTCCCTTTAAAAAAATAAAAATAAAATAAAATATCTGTAAAGAGCTTGGTACAGTGCCTCACAGAGACACAGATACATAGGTATGCCAGCCAGACAAGCACACAGTAAGCATTAAACAAATGCCTCCACTCTGGAGAGTTTAGGGAATGAACTAAGTGGAATAGAAGAAATAAAACTAATTGGAAAACTGCTGCTGGGAATCACAGGAATGAAAGAAAGCCAGGAGGAGCAGGAACCTGTTCTACATAAGACCACCATACCGGTTCCGGCAGAGTCCCAACACCACCACTCTGTTAGGCCTGCGGACTACTGGATTAATCTTTTTGAAAAATTCAGCCTAGGTTTTAGAATAAACCAGCCTAGATTTGAACCTTGGCTCTGTCACTGTATGATGTGAAACAAGTTTTCTCTAGATGTTTTCACATCTGTAAAATGGAGGTAACACTCACTGAACTTCTTTACCTATGAACTTGGAGGGCCAGCAAATGAAACCTGCTTCTTAGGTGAGTTCTAAACAAATCCCACAACCTTCAGCAAATCAAAGGCAGCAGTGGCTCTCATCCCATCTTTCAAGTTCTGTCTCCCCCCGGGCAAAATCCTTCCCCAGCCAAAAAGTTGTCCAGGAAAAGACCTTCCAAAGGTCTGCAGAATTAGTCACTTGATAGGGTCAGGGCCCAACAAGCTTCCCCCCCTATTTTTGACCCTATTTTTAACTCCCTGTAACAGCAAAGAAATAGGCATTTTATCTACTCTGGACTAGAGAATTTCAGGCTCTTATCACTGATTTCTAAAGCATGAGAAGTTTTATTGAGAATGGAAACAAGGCTTAGAGATAAGGCAAGTTCTTCAAGGTCATACAAATGATTTAGCAGGTATCTTTCTACAAAGAGGAAATAGCACCTCCTAAACCCAAGCCAAAGTCTAAAAGGCCAAATAACCATAGTCAAGAGGAATCCAGAATGAGCAAGTTAAGAAAAACCTGGAATGTGCAACATGCCAAAATTTCAAAATAAGCATTTCTGAAACACTTTCTGTACCAGTAGTCCTATCTATTGAAGCACACCGGTTGAATAAGACTTTCCCAGGTTGTCAGCATCTCCTATGAGCACTAGTTATCCTCAAGGCAGGAATGAAATTCAATAAACATTATGAAGTGCCTTTGAAAGCAAAAGCCACTACGTGTCCTGGCCCATTCACAGTACAAGAATGCTGCACTACAACGACACTACAGAGAAATAGCAAGTTCAAAAGCAGGCCAAATTCTTAACCTGGACTAACTGGCAACAAAAATCTGAATTCATTCAACAAAAAGTGAAGGCACTTTCCTCAGTTGCATGTGAGAGAAAAAAGACAAACAGTTCCTACTGCAATTAGTGTAAATAACTGGCTACATGAGGGAAAGGTCTCCAGATACCTGCCACACCCTTATTCAAACAGTCACAGAAGAGAAGGCAGAATGAACAGGTGCACTGCCCTTGGTGGTGCTGACTAGCACAGAGAGAAACTGAGGAGTTACCTCCTGAGAGTGGAAGCTTAATCACACCTCAACCCCAAACCGAATGCCAGCAAAATGCTGCTCTCAAGAACCTGGTAAAGGCAAAGATGCAACAAGCTGATCAACTTGTACAGCTGACAACCACCCTCCAGGCTCCACCCATGCCTTAGTACTGCTACAAACCAATACAAACCCAGAGTGAATCAGGGAACCTCCATTTACAGAGTGCCCCCAAATACCAGGGTCCAAGGTTCTATTCTACATGAGCTCTGGTAGGTTTCATGTTATTTCACCTGCTATAGTAAACTTCTCAGAAAATACTGCAACTATGAGCCAATAATCAAAGTACAGAGAGCCTGGCGGACTGCTGCTCAGACCAAAAAAATACCCAAAAATCCCCCCAAAAATTACCATATGCACCAGCAAATTAAAACCAGGACTTCCGAATGGGAGCTGGGGAACCAAACCTCTATGGTCTTAAGTCAGCTTCCTTTGCACAAAGCAACTAGAAGGACAATGCAGCCTATGTAAAGTCTGGTATCCGTTAAGTGAGAGGAACCATCTGCACATTGTCCTCACCACAGTTATCTCAAGAGGCAAAGTCCACAAACGGTTTTAGTTTCCTCAAGGGCTCCTAACTCCCTGCCCACACCCATGACGAAAGAAGAAGGGTCCAGGATGAAGATAGTAATGACCTCCTACTACGAAGTCTGGCTTTGGCTGCTGTTACAAGCTGCTAAAGACAGGGGCCCTGACTCAGCTGAACCCAGGCTACTGCAACCTACATGCCAAGGCTAAATAAATTCCAAGACAAACATAGAACTTCAGAACACAGCTCTGTGTCCCCATACCCTCACATGTATCGAAGCAAGAATCTCCCTAGTATCACAAAAGCAAGGGCACTGCAACTAACTTGGAAGAATTAAGCTAACATTTAGAAAAGGCAAGGGCCAAATCTGGGCACTGTGGAAAAAGCGAGAGAAAGTCTGTCTCCGAGTTGTCTGGAGGTGGCATATTGCCAATTTGGCAGCCTCTGAACCCAGCCTACAGCTTAAATCTCCTTCCAACACATGAAGCAAGGAACTTCCTTCTTAAACCTACTTTCCAGTCCTTCTTACAGAAGAAACAGTCTAGAGCAGATTCCCCTCTCCCCGCCCCCAAAATGAAAAGGGGAGCACCTACATATCCAGAGCACCTGGTGCAGAATCCTGGGTCCCCACAATAGTTTAATCTGTTCAGTCTGGAGTGGGAACCAGGAATCTGCATGTTTAACCAGCGACCCTGGCAATTCACACACTGTGAGACGCGTGCAGCACTGGAGAAACTACCAGTGCTCAGTTAAATCAACCTTGTTTCCCGTATGTTGGAATCGGACCTCTGGGGATCTCTGAGAGTGGATTCTAGACACTCAGGATCGAACACTAAGCTCTTACCCTGGCTGACCCAGTTAGCACACCACCAGCCTCCAGTGCAGGATGGCTTCCATATAACCACCCTCTGGGGGCGGCCTGCAGCTTCTGCTTTTAAGCACACATATTCCTCGCTCCAAACGGGGGCGGGGGAGGAGGCTACAATCAAACTTTCCTGGCCCACCCTCTTCGAAGATTCCTTTCTATTCTGGCTAAGAATCATGCCCCGCTCCCGCTGAAGGGGTAAGGAGAGCCGCCAATTTCTGGGTGGGCAGGAATCTACCAGGAACCGCCTCGATAGGACAGCAGAACCACGCGGGCCAAGAACACGGACCATCTACAAGCCCTGAAGCCTCGCGGGGGCAAAGGCCGCCCTCGTCTCTACTTTGCCAGCTCCGACGGAGGAGAGGGGTTAAGAACAGGCAGGATGCGCGGTCCGACTATAACTTCTCGCCAACTCTCTGCCTCGATGGCTCTTGGGAGCTTCGAGGCAGCGCTAGGCTCTGAGCTCCGACCGAGCCCCTGAAGAAACTGCAGAGAGGAACTTCGCTCCAGAGACGTGGCCCCAGGGTGGCAGCGGGGCTCGGGGCCCGCAGTCCTCGGTCGGCTGCGCCAGCACCGCAGGCCGGGCTCCCGCCGCTCGGCTGGGGGGCTCTCACCTCGGCCCACCCGGCCTTCCAAAGGGTCCTTGCGGAAGTGGATCCCGTGCACGTCCACATGCGCCTCGCCGCCCGCGTTGACCGCCCAAATGACGCTCTCGGGCAGCCCGGCCCCCGCCGAGCCGACCACGCTGAACCGGGGTCCCGGGAGCGCCGGCAGCAGCAGGAGCAGTCGCAGAAGCGCCACGGCGGCTGCCTCAACCGCACGGGCCCCCAGCATGGCGGCCACCACAGCGGGGGCAGCCCTCGCCGACCCTCGTCCTCGGCCGGCCACCAGGCCGCCCCGGACTCAGAAAAGCAGCGCCACGAGCCGCACTGCCTCAGCCGTCAGGGACATGTCGCTCTCAGGCCTCCTTCGCCTGGGCCACGGGTGCCGCCTCCCACCTCAGGAACAACCTACCCCGCCGCCCAGCCCCCGGCACGCCGCCGCATCCAATCAGCGCCCAGTGCTCATTAATTACCCACTACCCAGCCGGGCGGCGCCCGCCCATTGGCTGACTGGCTCAGGGAGGGGCGTGGCTCCTCCCAGGCGCCGGCCCAACCATCAGGCCAGAGTGGAGCGCGCGCAGAGCTTGGGAGTTCGGTTGAAGCGGCGGTTCGGTGCGGAAGTGGCGGGGTGCAGCGCCCAGGCGGCCCCGGAATCCCGCAGCTGAATGGCAAGGTGGCCTAGTGGGGAAGGTTTAGGGTAGGGCGCACTGACACGTCGCCAGCACTTCCGGTGCTCCAATTCTGGGGACCGAATAGGCTCCCGAGGGGGCGTTTCCGACTTTCCTGCCCCCTCGTCCTTTCTCAGGGAGGGAGATGAACGTACGCTCCAGTAGAAGCAGTGGACGGGCCCTCTTCCCAGCTGAGATTCCGTCTTTTTCCCTGGAAGGATGCGTGAAGCATTCTCTCCTAGGGAGGCCACGTGCACACATCAGATTAAAAGGCCGGAGTCTCGAGGACAAGACCCCGCCCCCACCCCTGAGCGGGTTCGGGGCTGGTGGTAGCGTCCAGACCGCTCTCCAATCAGAAGACTCCAACGCAGCGGAAACGCGTGGCCCTGTGGGGGAGGGGCTCCAGCTACCCTGTCTCCATGGTGACAGTCGCGGGCGGGCGGAGGGGAGACCAGGGTTTCTCGGTCCTGGCGTGTGGAGTCCGGGACCGTTCCGAGTGTCTGAGCTGTCCCGCCGTGATCAGACCTAAACTCTAAGCTCCCTCCCAGCTTCCCGGCGACTCACCGAACTCTCCTGCCCTGATAAACCCGGCGCTGCGCTCGCGCCGCACTCCCACTTTGCAGATGAACGAGGCGGGGTAACGCAGTGTGAGACCGAGCCAACGCGGAGATCCGTGTACCTGTTCCACACGCATTTATCGAGACTCTTTTACTGGAATTGTCGGATCTGGGAGATAGAATCCAGGAAACACAGTTACGTTTGAATTTCAGCTAAACGAATAGAACCTATTTATACTAAAAAATAATTCCTCATTTGTCCGAAATTCAAATTTTATTGGCAATTTTGCATTTCAGCTAACAGCCCTACCTCTCTTTGTACCAAGCAATGAACTTTGTGCAGTAGTGAACTAAAGAAAAGCACACTCACTGGTGCGCCCTGGTAGAGCAGCGGTTGGATGAATCCCCTCCAAAGGAGTGCAGGCCACATAACCCTGGGTTCGAGTCCCAGGTCTGGGAGCAAACAACCAGTGTGAACAACTAAATAAAAAACAAAGTGCTTCTTCCTCCTCTGGCTTCCTTCTCGCCATACTCGCCTTCATTCCTGCCTGCTTCTTTAAAGAAAAAAAAAAAAAAAGCCACACTTGAGGTCCTGCATGAGAATGGCAGACTTTGAATTGCCCATGACTCGGTTATTTATTTCGTGAGAACAATGATGAACGCTATAAAGAAACAAAACCTGGGGCCAAAATGAAGCGTATCCCCGCGGTGTCTAAATGCACCGCGATTCCCTCCCCAGTTCCCAGGGTTAACGCCCACACAGGTAACTTGTGGAGAATCCACTTTTTTCCTTCTATTTCGCAAGGATCTGGATTGGCTTCCTCCTACGGTGTGTTTCCCCTCACAAGGCCTCTCTGGGGCCCTGCATTGGGGTTTCTAATTCCACTCCTCTGTAAACTCGTCTTTGGAGGAACATCTCTGAGGAGTCACAGCCTAAAACGGGGCAGAGCTGGAGAATGGTCACAGGAGGGACACGGGAAAAGGAGATGGGTCTCGGTCCTGGCTCTGACCAGCAGAGCTCTTGCTCCAGCCAGTGCTACACTACTTCAGGAGCATTTGTTTCCTTTATCCTCAAGGCATTCTAGTCCCGGAGAAACTATCGCCAAAACTTTTGAGAAGGCCTAAGAAGTCTTCTATCTGTCCCCTAAGGGGTAAACAAGATACCTAGCTAAGCCCCATTTGGGCTCTTCAGATTCCATTCCTAGTGGGGCTATCCTTGTTACAGAGGAGCCTGGTCGCATTTTTTAAGATTCAGCGGCTTGTAGGTTTGGCCAGCTCTTAGGTAAAACAGAAGTTCTGAAACCCTGGAGGCAGGAGGAGCATGGGATTTGAGTCAGGTTGCCTGGGTTTCTTGCTCCATTTACTCATTCTGTGCTCTTGGGCAAGTGATATATCCTTCAAGTTTCAGTTTTCTCAATTGTGAAAGACATAAAACAGTCCCTACTTCACAGGGTTGATGATTAAAGAAGGTACTGCCACCATTTGACCCAGAAATTTCACACCATTCCACCTGTAAAAAGCTGACATCACTGAAGCTATTCTAAAATAGGACCAGAACAAACCAGACGAGGCTGCTTTGTGATTCTCTTTACATTCATCCAGACCCTTGGGCCAACCTTCCAAGAAACCAGCAAGAATGAGAATCTTGTTTTTGAAAAGACTGATTAGTGAAAAAAAAAAAAAAAGACTGATTAGTGAACTTTTACCACTTTTATTTTATGGTTCCTCCCAAAAGACCATTTCTACATTGTGATTCCTTCACTTAACCATTTACCTCATCCGTTTTCTCACTAGAACCCCCAAACTTTTGCCCCTTCTCAGGACATGTTTTAGGTTTCTGCCTTAGCCAGTGTACCCCAAATTACAGTTCTGTTATCTCCAAATATTTGGAAATTTTGGCTTGGTTGCTAAACTTGCTGTTGTCTTATTAGTAAAGTTAACACATCTGTGAGAAATGAAAAGCCATGTTTACACAAAACGCTGTCCAAGAATGTTCATTGCTCACAGTTGTCAAAATGTGAACACAATCCAAATGTTCACCTACCACTTATCATCCACTAAGGAATAAACAAAATGTGACCCCTCTATGCAACCGAGTATTGTTCAATCAAAAAAAGAAACAAAATCCTGATATGTGGTACAACCTGGATGAACATTGAAAATATATGGTTGTGTTTTAGGAAATGTCTAGAATAGGCAAATCTTACAGAGACAAAAAGCAGATTAGTGGTTTTTCAGGGCCAGGCAAGTGGGGAAATGGAGAGAAAGCTAAAAGGTATAGGGTTTCCATTCGGGGAGTGAAAATATCTAAAATTGGAAAGTAAAAAAAAAAGAAAAAATAGCAAGGTATAAAAAATAAAACTACTAAAAATAAAAAAAGATTTTATAAAAAGTAAAATGAATTTAAAAAATCTAAAATTGGTTGTGGAGATGGCTGTACCGCTCTGTGAATACACTGAAAATGGCTGAATTGCACACTTTTAAAGGAACGGTGCAGACAGGAGTGAAGGCAGCAGTAAGCAAGCAAGCAGGAAGAGAGAGAAGAAGCACTTCATTTATTTTTCATTTACTTGTTCACCCTGGTTGTTTCCCCGAAGCCCAGGACTCAAACCCATGAGGCCGTGGCCTGTGTCCTTCAGAGCGATTGACCTGACTGCTGCTCCACCAGGACGCGCCTCATTCTAGTTTTTAAGAGGAAAGAAGGAAGGCAGAGGCAGACAGGGAGAGGAAGAAGAAGCATTTTTATTAATTCATTTGTTCATTTTGATTGTTCTCCCAAGCTCCAGGTCATGACCCAGGTCCTGGGACTTTACATGGACTATACCAATTGTACACTTTAATGGGAGAATTGGTGGTCTGTAAAATAAATATCAAGCTGTTACTGAAAAAAAAGGAGGAGGAGGAAGTATGTAAGAGAAGGAAGGAGTGAAGAAGGCAGCAATGTACTTGAAACACAAATGTCCCCTGAGTTCTTTTTTCTGCCATTTGTACCCAGGTCCTGCAGGGGAAAGTTTGCCAGAGCTCCGTTATCAGCAATGTCCAGAGCCTGTGATAAGTAAAGTCACTGAGATTGCCACCTCCTCAGACTCCTTTATGTCTAAGGACTCTCTTCCCTTTGAGGGTAACAAGTCTTCTCTGGGTGGTGCCCGATCAGCATGGGGCTAGTGAAACTGGTGTTACCATTTCACAGGGGATTTCCTAATGAGATATTGGGCCCTTCAATTCACCAAGCTCCTCCTCTGTCCTTGTTCCATGAGAATCTTACACCAGAGGAAAGCCCCTGACTTACTAACCCCCATTATATAGGGAAAACTGAAGCCCAAAGGCATCATGGCCAGCAGTTTTCAAGTGGCAAGTTCCTGCATGCAGAAAGTAGTGTCCACCGCATGGGGTCTCATCTAACAGCAACTCCTGGGAGCAAGTGGTAACAGGGGTGGGAAATCAACTTTCTAGCAGCTGAGGGGATCCCAGGAGCAGGATTTGGCCTGGGATGGAGATGCCAACATTTATTGTCTCACTGCCGAGTCACACTCAAGGGCCTGCCCCTCAAGATAGGAATATACGAGACACTGACCTGGACATGTCCTCAAATAGCCCCAGGCCAGCTCAAAGGAATGGCTGTCCACAGGCAGGGAGCCTGAGCCCTGGGAAAGCTGAGAAGGGTATCAGTTCCCAGGTGGCCCTGGACATGAGCCATTTCTCTGTAGAAAATGAAGACATGGGGTTCCAGCCTCAAATTGCTCTGGGCTGCGGTGAAAGATCACCCCACTCTGAGAGCCCAGAGACACTGAGTGCATTCGCACCTGGGGTTGGTTTTATACAAAAATTATTTGCATCACGTGGAGCAAAAGGAATTGTCTTTCATTACTGGTGGGAGTGTAAAATGGTAATAGACACCTTGGAAGACATTTTGGCAGTTTCTTACAAAGCTAAACATACTTTAACACGACCTGGTGGCTCAGACACTAAGTTGGTGGCTGGGGCATGAACCATGTAAAGTCCAAGGATCTGGGTTCATGACCTAGGACTGAAGGGAATAACCGAAATGAACAAATAAATGAGTAAAAATTCTCCTTCCTTCTCTCTCTTCCTGCCTCTTCATTCCTGGCTCCCTTCCTTCCTCTGAAAATAAAACTTAACATATTTTTACCAAGAGATCCCACAATCAGACTCCTTGGTATTTATGCAGAGGTGTCGAACATTTATGTCCGCTCAAAAACCTACCCATGGATGTTTATAATATTATTTCTAATTATTTCTAATTGTCAAAATGTGAAAGCAACCCCAATGCCCGTCATTAATAACATGGTTAAACTGTGGCACACTAGACAATGGAATACTATTCAGGGTTAAAAAGAAATGAGCGATCAAGCCTTGAAAAGAGTTAGAAGAAACTTAAATGCATATTTCTAAGTGAAAGAAGCCAATTTGCAAAGGTTACAAACAGAATGATGTCAACTATATGACATTCTGGAAAAGGCAAAACTATGGAGACAGTTAAAAGTTCAGTGATTGGCAGAGGGTGTGAGGGGAAAGAGGGATGGGTGGGTAGATCACAGAGGACTTGCAGGCAGGAAAACTACGCTATAAAATACTATACCCGTGGACACTTATATACCCTTATGTCATTGCACATTTGTCCAAACCCACAGAACATATGTACAACACCAAGAGAGAAACCTAATGCAAACTGTGTACTTGGGGGTAATAATGACATGTCAATACAGACTCATCACTTACAGCAAATATTCCACTCTGGAGGGGGTGTTGGTAATGGGGGTGTCTGTGCAGTGGGGGCAGGAGGTATATGGGAAATCTTTGTACCTCCCTCCCCACTTTTCTGTAACTTTAAAACTGACCTAAAAAAATAAAATCTGTTTTTAAAAAATTACTTCCAATCCTCCATTACCCTCTCAGACTGAAGAACTTGCACTCCATGAGCTGACAGGACAGAGATTTTGGGGTCAGATGGACCTGGGCTCAGTTCCATTCTCAGTAGCTTTACTCTCTAATCACTTCTCCTTAAAATGCAAATAAGATCCTCTAACTTCTGTTGCAAGGATTAAATGAGTTGTCTTTTGTTTTGTTTTGTTTTGTTTTGTTTTGAAAGGAAAGGTGCAGGCAGGAATGGAGGCAAGCAGGCAGGGAGAGGGAGAGGGAGAGGGAGAGGGAGAGGAAGAAGCATTTCGTTTATTTTATTTTGTTGTCCATTCTGGTTGCTTCCCCCTGGCCCCAGGTCCTGAACCAGGGACCTCGTGTGGTGTGTGTGGACTGTCTGGTGTAGTAAACCACGAGGCCACGAGGTCACACCTAAACGAGATACTTTTTAAATGGACATCAATTATTTTTTTCTGTTTATAGAAAAAGTAGGCAACTCGAAAGATAATTTTTTTAAAGGAAAGGTGCAGGCAAGAACGAAGGTGAGCAGGCCGGCAGGCAGGCAGGGAGGGGAGGAAGAAGCACTTTATTTTTTTATATAGTTGTTCACACTGGTTGCCTGCAGGGAGGGACTGGAAGCAAACAGTGTGAATAACTAAATGGAAATAAAATATAAAGGGCCTCTCCCTCCTCTCTCTTCTTGCCTGCTTGCCTTCACTCCTGCCTGTAGCTTACCTTTAAAAAAAGAACTCATTATAACAGTTGGGTAAACAGAAAAGGCCTTGGTGAAACACTCAGGCTAGAAGCAGGAAAAACCTTTCCACCCAGGGGGAGCCATGAGCCAAAGAGCCCAGAGTTCAAAAGTGGAAAATGCAGCAGCTGTTTCTGAGCCTCCAGAGGCAGCTTCACCTTGACACGAAAAATTGAAAAGGGGTGTGTCTTCCTGTACAGATAAGGATCAGAAGAACAAAGCATGCTATTAATTAAGTCCACCCTATTTTAAGTTTATGGAATATTTCCCCCCTTTAAAGATACACTCAAGATAAAAGTTCAAAAGGTAAACACAGAGAGGAGGAGGGGGCCTGCCTGCTGCTCAGCCCACCCTGCTAGGCCTTGACTGAGGTGCGTGGTCCTGTCCCAAAGCCAAGCTTCTGGGCCCAAGGCCTCTGGCAGTAGACAGAAGGGGACCTGAGCCACGCAGAGAGGCTCCTGGTCCTGGCCCCTGTGGGCAACTCGAACTGAACGTCATGGGAGGAAGAATGGACTTGACTTTTCTTTGCTTCCCCCAGGAGGTTATGAGTCACAGAGAAGAAACCTACTGCCCAGGGTTGCTGAGAACAGAAAAGGCCAACTCCTTCCCATCTGAGTGAACTTGGACGAATCCCTTTCCCGCTGAGTGCCCGCCCCCACCACCGTTTTCTCACCTGTAAATGAGAAGGTGATGGCCGTGGGCTTCCTCGGCTTGGGGTGAGGGGTCTATAAAGCGAACAGGAGACACCATAACTTGGCCACTGTAGGTGCTCCATGTCGGTTAGCTGCTCTCATCACCTGCCACTCTTCGTGGTAGTAGGGCACACGTTTTGGAGCCAGGCCTATCAGGGACAGTCTTCGTTGTTAATGGTGTGAGCTTGGCAAGTCACATGGCCTCTCAGAAACTGTCTCCTCATCTGTATGATGGAGTGGTGTGGACGGGATGAGAGCTGGGCAGTTAGGGAAGCGACAAGAAGAAACAGGAGAGCCAGCGCTTGTACACTGGATTGCAAATGGCTAGCGTACTTGTCACCTGTCCCTGTAATCCACTGGAGCAGAGGGAGACCCGAGGTCAGGAGAGCCACCAGGGATGAGGCCCAGAGCTCTTCCTGCACCTCAGAGTGGCCATCACAGATGACTGCCACCCTGGGCTCCCATCCATGTGACAAGAATTACTGAGCGTGGCTGGGGCGAGGGTCTTAGGAGACAAGCAGAGAATAAGGCAAAGAGGACTACTGCGCTTAGTCCTATACAAGCCACTTAGGGAAGATGGGTGATAAGAGAGGGGAACACATACATTTAAGTGTTTGTGCATTTATTCACCAAATGACTGGTGAGTCCCTGGTCACCACATTGGAAGTGGCCTCTGGCATCAGGGAGCCTACCTTCTAGCAAGGGCGGGGGATCCAACAATATGCAGATAAACAAAAATGTACTGAAATGTAAGAAAGAGACTGTGTGGGGGCTACTCATTTTCCACACCCTCTGAAGAATATAAATGAGGTGTGACAGTGACTTCCTTCCTTCCATAGGAAAGTCAAGAAGATACTGAAACCCAGTTCCAAGATATAAGAAAGGATTTGCCCTGGTGGAGCAGCAGTTAGGTCAACTGCCTCTGAAGGAGCACAGGCTACATACCCCTGGGTTTGAGTCCCAGGACTGCGGGGGGAAGAAACCAATGTGAACTAAATAAAAATAAAATAAAGTTATTCTTCCTCATCTTCATTCCTGCCTTATCTTTCCTTTAAAAGAAAAGAAAGAAATGAGAAGGATCCAGCTATTTAAAGAGTGCAGGGAAAAGCATTCTGGGCAGAGGGAACAGCAGGTAGGAAGGCTTTGAGCTGGGTCCTGGACTAAGCATTCTGCCTGGATGCTTTCTACACATGACCCACCAAGGGGGTACAGTTATCCTGAATAATGGAGAACCAGGCTCAAGAGGAAGAGGGTCTTCCTAACACAGACACCCTATACACACACGCCCCTGAGGAGGGAGAGCTGGGATTAGAACCCAGGTTCATGTCACCATCAAAGCCCAGGCCTCAGTCAGGATACTCAGCCTTTCATCCTCTCTCCAGGAAAGATGGGCATTAGCAAGAACACCACAGCAGTGGCAGCCCCTCCAGAGGGGTGATGGCTGCCTTTGTCCGGGAACCCAAGGTACAGGCACAGCCAACAGGACCAGGGCCGCCTCGTGGGACAGTCACTCCCAGATCCCAGCTTTAGGTTGTGATCATCTTGTCATGGTAAATAAGTGGTTCCCTGAATGCCACAGCTGGCTCTCCCTTCCCCTTTCCTTAAGAGGGAGTCACAGAGACCTGAGGACTCATGGGTGAGAGGGGTAGAGAAATGGGGAATAACAATGCAAAAAAATAATAGCAAAAACTTTTATAGGCACCCTGTTGGAGTAGCAGTTGAGTCAATCACCTCCCAAGGAGCACAAGGCCACATACCTCTGGGTTCAAGTCCTGGATCCAGGGGGAACAATCAGCATATACTACTAAATAAAATTAAATGCTTCTTCCTCCTCTCTCTTCCTGCCTTTCTGCTTGCCTGCCTGCTTGCCTTCATTCCTGCCTGTACCTATCCTTTAAAAAAAAACACTTTTATAATGACAAGCCTGTTCTAAGGACATAATGTATACTAACTTGTTTGATCTTCAAAACAACCTTATAACCTCATTCCCATTTTACAGATGAGGAGACTGAGACCCAGAGGATCTCATAACTAGACATGATGACACCGATCTTAACTGGAAGAACTGGAATTTGAACCCAGGTAACTGACTCTTCAACCCATCTGTCTCTTTAACTTTTTTTATTTTAAAATAAGAAAACCATAGAGAACAAACACATAACTTAGTAAATAATTATAATGTGAGCACCCTGTAACCACAAGAACTTTGCCAGACGCCCCAGAAGGTGTTCTGTGCCCCCTTCCCATTCAAGCCCCCTCCTTCCCTTCACTTGAAGAAAAGCACTTATGGACTTTTAGAGGAACAACTCCCTCATGTTTATGGTTGTGCAGCTCCTGCAGTTATTGATCACCCCCTCCATTTGAACTTCATACCTTTCAAGTCTGTGTCTGCAGGTTCTTCCTCCAGCCCTTTCTTTTTCTTACGATTTTTGTATTGACAAACTCAAGCTATTTGCCCGGCAGCTTCCCACTCTGGATTTTGTGGGCGGATTCCTTGTGGCACAGCTGACCGTGTTCCTCTGGCCTCTGAGTCCCCTGTCAATTGCCCAGATTAAAAGGCGTGATCAGACTCAGATTCATGCTCTTAGCCACACTGCTGTCGGGTCACTTCCCGACTGTCCTTGCTGCCTTGCAATCTGCTCTATCCTCTGGACATAGCTGTCCCTGAAGGTGAGTCATTTAAAGGCATCAAGGTTTTTGCTGCATGGACTAGCAGCTCCTCAGAGGTCTCATCTGTGGCTCTTCGCCCTCCTAGGGCTGCGGTGGGATTGGTCTTGCCTCCCAGATGGCTGTCATTGCTCTTTCTGCTCCTCCTGCCCAAAGGAGACACCTCCCCCTTAGCTCCAGGTCTTTGTTGTGGCTATTCCCTCACCCAGAAACCCTTCCCTTCACTTCCTCCCACAAAGCACAGCTGATCCTTCAGGGGCTAGCAAATCCGTCCCTTCCATCCCACACCCACCCCCAGACTGGATGGGGGGTCTTTTATGTGTCTTCACTGCTCCTAGGCTAATCTCTTTTTCATTAAGAGAGAAGAGGGAAGGAAGGGAAGAAGGGAGGGAGGGAGGAGGGGAGAAAGAAGTACTTTATTTATTTATTCTGGCGGTTCTCCCCTACTCTGTTCCTGGGAACCTGGGTCCCTGGGCTTTACATGGCCCACACCTGAGTTGCTGACAAAGTATCTGAGCCACCAGGACACACGTGGGCTAACTTCTTATAAAGGATAAGTGCAGGCAGGAATGAAGGCAAGTAGACAAACAGGCAGGAAGAGAAAGGAATACTTGATTTTTATTCAGTTGTTCATCTTGGTTGCCCCCCACCCTCACTCTAGGACATGAATCCAGGTCCTTGGGATATATGTGGACTGCACTAGGCCATAGGCAGCAAACCTAACTGTTACTCCAGCAGGTCTGCTAGGCTCAACTCTTAAATAGTAAACTTGTCTGTTTTCTTACCTGTTTCCCCCACTAGAGTCTGAGCTCCTTGGAGACTGGCACAGGACCTGGCACATAGCGAGTGCCCCATAAACAGCCACCGAACACAGGCAAGAATGAGTGGATGGACTTACAAGTCATAAGGAAGCCAAACCAGGCTCACGGTAAGAACTTCCACACGAGAGCTCTTCTAAGACGACATACACCCTGCTTCCCACCAGGAAAGGCAACAAAGCGCTGTGGGGTGCAGGTCACAGAAAGAACTCCTGCGCAGGCTAAGGTCCATGTCAGAAAACACGTCGCAGTTCTGGGGAAGTAATGGAACAGCTCACAGCAGTTCTTCAAACGATCTTAGCAGGAACCCTAAATGCAAGACAAACGTACTGGAGTTCCAGTTTCAGCCTTGGAGAAGACAGGCTCCCACCTTCTGGGGTGTCCCTTGTCCTGAGTATCAGGGCTCCTCTGAAGACGGGCCTGACTATGTTTTCAGTTGTTTTTATCACAGCAACGGTGTCTGCGATTTTAACCCGGGACACTGGGGACGGAAGCATCTTAGCTGGCACCCTCCCTCCCTCCTCTCCACGTGCTACCACCAAGTGCCTCTGGCACTTCAAGGCCATTGCGTTTCTGAAAGTGCAGAGCTAAGGTGGACAGGAGCAGGCAAGGATGCCGGCCTGCCTCTCAGGCTCAGAGCCAAAGGTTTAGCCTCAGAATTGGATTATTAGAGAGAATTTGGAGTTCCCAGGCCCCTGGACTCAGGGATAAGAGGCTTACCCAGGCTTCTGGCCAGGGCCCACAGTCCTTCTCACGTTCCCAGCAGGTCTAAGAGGAGGGTTACACCCTGTACCCAGCATATGGGCAGGGATTCTCCCGCCACCTCCCAGTTCCAGCCTTCAGCCCCAGAGCCTCTCCCCGCTGCCTCCCATGTGTCTGGGATTTAAAGCAGTGTTATTCAAATTATGGTCCTGGTGTGCACTGGTGGGGCACTGGTTAGGTCAGTGGCCTCTGAAGGAGCACAGGCCACCCACCCCTGGGTTTGAGGCGGGGGAGGGCAGCCAGTGTGAACAGTGAAATAAAAATAAAATGCTCTTCCTCCTCTCTGCTTGCTCGTCTACTTGCCTTTATTCCTGCCTGCACCTGACATTACCAAAAACCAGAAAGCTAAAAATTGTGGTCCTGGGACTCTGTCATCTGCAGCCCCTGGGATCTTGTCAGAGATGCAAACTCATGTACCTCACTCTAGACACTTAACTAGAATCACCAGAGGGGACCCCAGGTCTGTGGCTAAACAAATCTTCCAGGTGATTCCATTTTTTAAAAAAGAGGAATGAAGGTAAGCAGACAGCAGGCAGGCAGGGCGAGGAGGAAGCAGCACTCTTTTAGTTGTTCATTTTAGTTGTACCCACCGCCACCCCACCCCGGATCCTTGGGCTGTATGTGGACTGTGCCCCAATGCTGACTTAACACCTGAGCCCTCAGGGGCACCACTCCGGGTGATCCTTACCCGCAGGCACATGGGTCCATCCCACACATCTGTCCAAACACACCACAAACCATCAAAGACCCTGGCAACTTCCACAAACTTCTTCTTTGGAGTCCTTCAACACCGCACTTATGAACACAGTGGCGCGCCCTGGAGGGGCAGAAGTTCAGCGCAGTCACAGACGTCCCAAGGTCTCCGGTTCAAGGCCCCGGGCCGGGAGAACAGCCAATGTGAAGAACTAAAAAAATATCAAGTGTTTCTTCCTCCTCTCTTCCTGCCCACTTGCCTTCATTCCTGCCTGCACCCTTCTTATAAAAAAGAAGAGAGACAGGGTTCCCCGGAGCAGCAGTTAGGTACATTAACCACGAAGGAGCAGGCCACGTACTCCCTGGTTTCCAGTCCCAGGCCTGCGGGGTAACAATCGGTGTGAACAACAAAATAAAAAAGAGGTGCTTCTGCCTCCTCTCTTCCTGCCTGACTGCCTCTCACCATTTCTGCCTGCACCTTTCGTTAAACAGAGAAATACAGTAATTACGGGGGTCCTGCTGAAAATCTGCGCCTGCACCATCCCACTAGTTGTGTGAACAGAGGCCCCGGCCGGGTGCAAGGCCGCGCCGACAGCACGGACATATTCTGTCCGAGGAAACCGGGTCAGCGTGGAGACGCGGCTGGCCCAGCCTCACGGCAGTAAACACACAGGCGGATGCCACACTAACCGGCTTCCACGTTTGTCCCGCACACGTGGGACATCCTTCAGAGCAAAAGCCTTCTCACCGCTCCCGCAGCAAAGCCTCCTGACCTCCCGAGGTCAGGCCTCCTGAGATGCCCTGGCCAGGCCCCCGCCTTTCCCTCACTAGCAGCGTCAGTCTGTAACCACACGCCCACGTGACTGTTCCACACCTGCCGCCGGACAGCTCGCAAGCTACCGGAGACAGGCAGCAGGGCAGACCGGCAAGGCGCCTGCCCAGTACTGCTTTCTCATCGAACCTGACCGTGAGCAACAGCTGCAAAGCCAGCCAGATCACTACGTCCCCACCTCCCTTTCAGGCAGAGGGACAAGCTTCTGAGACCGGCCCAGCGCGTCACAGGCACCTATGGAGTTGCCAGGTGTGGTGGGTACTCAGGAAATGTGTCGTCAGACCAGGCACAAGAAACAAAGACCCCATGGCTGTGCTCCTCTTGGAAATAATTTTATTGGTTCTGAGATAACAGGACTGAGGCGAGCTGGGACGAGCACAGAGCTAAGGAGGGCGGCAAGAGGCTTTGCCCGGGGGCAGACATGCTGCATGGGGTCTGCTGGCGGGCTCCCTGGCCCCCAGCCAGCAGCGGCGCGGTCCATGGCACTGGACGCCTGGCATGACCTCTGCCGGCTTGGCACTGCAGCCTCCTTGTCGGCGGGCGCCCCCTTTCCAGTTGCAGGAGTTGAGTCTTTCACAGTGCAGGGGGTGGGGGTCGGGGAGGCAGCTCCCCGCAGCGCAGGCAGGCCCCCTCCGCCAGTATTTCCTGGGCTCTCGGCGGCTGTGCGGGGTGAGGCGAGCTCCCGCTCCTCTTCTCCCTGCCTGTGGGAGCTTGGTGGTCCCGGAGGACCCTGGTGGCTTCAGCGGGACATCATCCGGACGAACTCTGGGAGGGTACAGGAGGGTGGGGAGAGCAGCCATGGGGCCTCAGACCTCTGGCTCCCCAACACGGCCACCCAGGGGACACGTGCTGATCCCCCTCATCTGCTGGCCTTCTGATCCCTTCACACAGCAGGGAGCACCAGCTTTCCCACCTGTGTCTGACCTCTCAAGCCTCCCGC
Source organism: Solenodon paradoxus (assembly GCA_004363575.1). Lineage (NCBI taxonomy): Eukaryota > Metazoa > Chordata > Mammalia > Eulipotyphla > Solenodontidae > Solenodon > Solenodon paradoxus. The sequence continues at coordinate 188,843 of RJWH01002247.1, read as the reverse complement.
AGCTGCCCACCGGATGATGTCCAGTGTCCTGACATGGCCCCAAGGTCCTCCCCATCTTGGCCCAGACTCAGACCACCCTCACCTCTCACCTCTCACCACTCCAGCTATGCTCAGACAGAATTTTCTGTCTCAGATAAAACAACTCCTTCTCCTTCTCTCTCTCTCTCCCTCTTTCTCCTTCCCTTTCACCTCTGTTTTCCTGCAGCTTGTCCCCTCTCCTATCTTTTTTATAAACTAGACATTTTTGTAGAGCAGTTTTAGCTTCACAGCAAAACTGAACGGGAAGTCCAGAGACTTCCCCTGTGCCTCAGCCTGCACTCAGCACAGGCTCTCCCACTATCAACAGCCCCCACAGAGGGGACTTGTTATAGTCCATGAACCTCCGGACTCATCATCACTGGAGCCCGTAACTCACACGAGGGCGCACCCTGTATGGCAGTCTGTGGGTTTAGACAAATGTATAATGACATGTATCTACCACCAGAGTCACACAGAGTAGATCCACTGCCCTAAAAATTCTGTGCTCTGCTCATTCATCCCTCTTTCCCTGCCATGACCCCTGGTCACCAGAGAACGTTGAACTGTCTCCACAGTTTTGTACTATGGGGGTAGGGGGACGACAGAGGGACGGAGAGCTGGAGAGGATGGGGGACTGTGTGGCGCATACACAGCTCATAGACAGCCACCACTCTCTGCTTTCAAGCCCCACCTACCTTCAAAGTCCACTCGGCCATCCCCATTGAGGTCCACATCCCGGATAATTTCCTCTATGTCCCGGTGTCCCACCTGATGACCCAGGAGTTTCCTCATGGCCTCTCGCAATTCACTGGTACTGATCTCCCCATCACCATTGGTGTCAAACTAGAAGAAGGAGGGACAGGCAGCTACAACCTCACTGTCCATCCCTCCCCAGAAATGCTTCTCTGGGCAAGCTCGCCCCCTGGGCCTGGAACCCAGGGTTCAGGCATCTTTTCCATGAGCCACGCTGGGTTTTGGATTCTGACAGCCCGCCCCACCTGTCCATGGTCCACCACTCACCTCTCGGAAAGCATCTCGTAGTTCCTTTACTCCAATCATATCAGCTGTCTCTGCCAGGAGTTTGGGCCCCATGAGCTCCACAAAGTCATCAAAATCCACATGGCCGCCCACTGGAGACAGTAAAGGGCCACTCAATAATCACTCATCTCCAATGAGGCAACCGAGGACATGCCAATGCCTCCCTGACCTGACTCGTATCAGGTCCAGGGTTTATGACCAAAGGCCAAATGATGGAAGAGAGGTGACCAGGGTCAGGTGTCAAAGAAGGGCTCAGGAGAGTGGTCAGGAGTTAACTAAGAGATGAAGTCAGGGAGTGGACAGAGGGAGAGCAGGATGGGAGAAAGAGAAATTCATTTAAAGAGATCGGCAATGACCTTCAAAGATAGAGACACGCGCAGAAAGACAGAGAGGAGCAGAAGGTCTGGGCACTGGGCCTACACGCCCCAAGCTTTCCTCTTGTGCAGAGAAGCTCAGCTTCCAACTGGCTCCCTTCGTAAGAAAAGTTCTAGAGACTGGACACCCACCACCCTGCTCACCACAGCTTTCAGTCAGTAACTGACAGGAGTTGGGGGATAAAAGCCCAGTCGGAGAGGCAAGACTCGGAGGGATGACTTAGGTGAGCATGTGTCCCCGGGCTCCCTGCAGAGTTAAGACTCTGGTCGCCCACAAAGGTAAGTGCTGGAGACGCACCTTTCTTTGGCCTCCTTTCACGGTCTGCTTCTCAGAGCTTTCCTATCCAAATCCCCGTCTCGGGCTTGCTCGTGGCCGAGCCCAGAGCCAGAGAGAAGCACAGTCGTGATGCTGCCCCTGTGGCGCTCTTACTGTGTGCCCCGTACTGGTCACTTTACGGATGTTCCCTAATTTACTTCCTGTTCGCACGTCCCCACGACAAGCCTCATCGCAGAGGTGCGGAAACTGAGGCTCGGCGAGGGTCACGGAGCCGGAGAGACGTGGGCCCGGAACCTGGGTGCTGGGTGCTGGGTGCTGGGAGGTGCCCTCGGGGCACTCACGGTTCATGCTGATCTGCTGGGACAGCTCGATGAGCTCCATCTCCGTGGGCATGTAGCCCATGGTGCGCATACAGTTACCCAGGTCCCGGCAGTTGATGTAACCGTCCTTGTCTCTGTCGAACTCCCTGAAGGCCTCGCGGAGCTCTAGGGACGCAAAGGTAAACGGGGTTGCGGGCGGAACTCGCAGGGCCCCGGGGCAGAGGCAGCGGCCCGGGAACTGGCACTCCTCCAAGGCCTGGATCCAGGGAAGACATCCTTCTCGGTACCAGGCCCGGCCCCCAGGAGGCCAAGCCGTCTCCCTCTCTCCCCACCAACCTCCCTATGGAGACAGCTGAGCAAGCCCTCCCCTGAGGGGCCAGATCCTACCTTCGATCTCCTCTGGCCGCAGGGATCGGTCCTGAAAAAGAAAGAACACGTCCTATTGGCAGTTGCAAGAGGCCCAGAAGTCACAAAACGCCCAGCCTGAGGGTCATCCAAGTGTCATCAGGCACTGGGCAGGAGGCGATGGGGCAGCAGCGGAGCCATGCCTGGACCGTGTCCTTGAGGGGAAAAGGTGCAGCCCCGCCTCTTCCCCAGACAGGGAGATGCCCAGAGCCCCAAAAGGCCCATCAAGCTTGGCGCACAACCTCTGTGCCCTCAGCCCACCATGCTAGACACTAGAACGTGACAGAACAGAGCTGGTCCAGAGGCCAAACCTGTAAATAAAGCAGGGTCAGCGGGAAGTCACAGAGAGAGGAGAGTGCTACCCAGTGAAACTGGAGAGAGCAGGGGAGAAGAGGGCTGGAGGGAGAGAAAGCAAGGCCAAGACTGGCCTTCTCCTGAGAGGGAGGAGAGGAGCTGGGGGACGGGGAAGAATTAGGATTGTGCCCTGCTTCCTGGGCACAGCCCCACCATCTCCATTTTGATCCCGTCCTGCGCCTGGTCCTGTCATGGGATGAAGCACAGGACCCTGGAGGCCACCAGTGCTTTCGGCAGCCTCCAGGGTCCAGAGGACACATCTCCGGCCTTAGGCCATGCCCAGGTCTCCTTGGTGAGTCAAGGAGCCCTGGGTTCAGGCATCAGAACAGAGCAGAGGTCTCCACGGAGCAGGCCCATGGGAGCGTGGAACAGGCTCCGGCTGGTATGGTGCCAGGCACCCCAGGTCTGTCCAAACAGACTGGCATGAGCAGATGTGGGTGGGCCAGCACCGTGGGCTCCAAAACTAACCTACAGGGCTCCTCATCCCCAAAGGCCGCGGGAAGCCCTGTGGAAGCCCTGTGGAAGCACACAGCAGGTGTGGGCACACGGAGCATGAGGCATCTCATTTGTGCACACAGGCTGCCCGGTCCATGGGACAGGGGCGGGTAAGGCTGCTGGGCCCGTCCACCCTAACCTGGCCTCAGGGAAAATGACACCGGCACCAGAAAATAAGAGAATCTTCTAGAAAGCGGCTGCCAAGCAACATCTTGTCAACAGCACAGTCAAGATGGTGTCGAGTGTTGAGTTCGGAATGAACATGCCTGCGTGTGCAGGTGGCATTTCTAGCCAACGGTCTGGTCTGTGAGAAGACAGTGCCGACTTCCACTTTGAAGTCTGTGCACAGGACACAGTGGGCAAGTGCGGTCACTTGGCTCCTAGTCAGACTTGGGTGCTGAGAGACCACAAGGATGTTTTCTGGAACGCCTGCACTCCCAGTGAGAGCAAGCGAAAAAGCTAGTATGTGCAAGACCACGGACACTCATGTGGGCAAGTTACATGGACATAAACAGTCCTTTCCCACCCTTAGGTCCCAAGCAGCCTCCCACCTCTCCAGCACCCAGCTCTGCAGGACTGGAGAAGAATGGGGTGCTGCTGACCTCCCTGCACCCCGTGTATACTTCCTGTATACCGGAGCCAGGGAGCAGAACGCCAGGTGCCCCCTTGCAGTGGGGTGAGTTTGGTCCGGTTGAGTCCAGGTGGGGGGGGTCACTGGAGCACACAGTCCCCATGCAGAGCAGTGGGGCTTGGGGTGCTGTGTGTTGGGGTAGAGTCGGGATGCCCACCACTGTGGCTGGAAAACAACTCTAACTCGGGGGTTTGGTGGGGGGTGAAACACACATACACTTTTTTCTCCCCAACGTGTGCACTTGGGGAGACGCGCTTGGCTTCCAGAAAAACAGACTGGAGTGCAAAGCCCAGATAGGCTGCAGCCTAGCAGGACCTTGGGTGAGTCACTTCAGCTCATTGAGCTCAGTCTCCTCATCTGTGTAGCGGGTTAACGCCGCTACCAACCAAAGACTTTATGAGCATCCATGAAGCAAGATTCGTAAAGAGGTTAGCAAGTGGTATTCAATGATGGAACCTACAGATATGTGTCATCTGTAACATCCTCATTATCACCCTCCTTCCAGTGCCTCTTCGGATTCCTACAGGAGGGCGAACAAGACAGTCAGCACATGTGCAGGCAGCCACTGTGTTGGAGAGCACAGATTAAAGACTGTTCTGACGATCAGAGAAAATCCTATCGCAGTTATGTGTACTCAGCACCACTGCTAAGAGCACAGGGAGCCTTAGGTCAGACTCTCTGAGTCTGAATCACCTGTCATCCACTAGCTGCTACCTTGAGATGTGACCTCTCTGACTCAGTTTTCCATCTTCAAAATGGGACAATACCTACCTCTTGTAGTCACTCTGCATCTCAAATGAGGCAATCCACCAAAGCACTCAGCACATTGCTTGGCAGATAGTAGGTGCTCAAAAAAAAAAGGCTCAAACAAGGTTAGTTGCTATTATTTCTTGCTGGTAGGTGTGGACTTGCCAGTGTTTTCAGCCAGGAGGGGAAACTTGGGGGTTCAGATTCACAGGCTGAGGGTCTGACGTGCATCTGGGCAGGGGGCAGGGGCTGGTGTGCAGAGCCCTCTTCTTCCCAGCCCGGCCACGTGCCGTGTGGCGCCGAAGCAGGTGTGGCTCCCCAGGGCCCACTTACGTACAGGCTGCCTGTGCTCAGCAAGGCCCTTGCGCAGGAAGACACAGGCCGGGCCCAACAGGCTGTGCATGGCAGCACAGTTCCGGGCCAGCATCAGGAGCGGCCCGCGGAGCTCACTGCTGGCCGCGGGCTCCTCCCAGCTCGTCTGGACCACCATGTAGCTGGTCTTCTCCTCCTGGCGCATCTTCAGCCGGCACCAAGCAAATGCAAAGAGAGTCGGGTGTCATTTCCCTGCCCAACAGGGCCCGGCCCCCAACGGGCTCAAGGACGGATGGCAGGGAGTCCGTCAAACAGCGGAATCCAGAGAGCTCCCGGGAAGCAGCTGGTCCAACAGCTGGGGTCTCCGATCATGGCTGAAAGGGATGCTCCAGGGAGAGCTGGACGCGACATCCACTGTGCAGCATGCCCACGCGAGCACGCACATACCTCACGCATGCGCACAGTCACACACTCGTGCAGGAGAGGGAAGCTTCTGTTCATTCGGAGAGAAACGGACTGCATCTCTGCTAAGACGCTCCCCCTGTCCCAGGGCAAACCCCGGGGCAAAGCCCCAAGCTCGCTTCTGACCCTGGCCAGTCCGGACTCCCAGTGGAAGGCAGTGAGGATCACGGGGGCAACCCAGGCAGCAGGTGAGGCTAGTCTGCGAGACTGGGAACCACAAACACAGAGGTCAGAAGTGACGTAAACGAAGCAGGAAGGTGTGAGAGGTGGTGACGCCGACGGTGGCAAAGTGGCAAGACGGCAAAATGCTGCCTGTGCCACCTGAAGCGCTGAAGTACTGAACGCAGCCAGAGCAGCCAGGCCTGCCGGCTGAAAACCCTGGGTGGGCCGAGCAGGGCACGTCGTGGGTCGCCCCACTACTGGCAGCCTCAGAACCACACTCTGCAGCAGCAAGTCGCCTCCTCCCTCCCGCCCTGCCTGGCTCTGTGCCAGCCTGCAGGACCTCTGGAGGCAGAGGCAGGGGCCTCTCTGCTCGCCGAATGTAGCTGTGCTCCCAGGCCCTGGCCAAGCCCTCCTCCTTCCCGCTGGTTCCCACGCAGCTATAAAAAGTCAGCACTGCCCAGACCGTCCCCTCAGGACACCAGCATCCAGACATAACACTCTACATCACTGGGCCTCCCACGGATAATTCCAGATCCGGGCTCTGCCTTTGCCCTTGAGCTCAGATGCCTCTCCTCTATGGGGATTTGGAGCTGCTCCCTCCCAAGAAGACGGAGCAGCTGAAATCCTGTGGGCTGCCTACTTTACCCTTCCATCCTGCTCTTCCACTGGCTGCCAGCTTCCGTCAGCTCAGAGAAGACCCTGAGACTCGGGGCGGCTGTCCTCCCCCTTCTCACCTGTCCCCTCAAGCATTTCCTTTCCAAAGTTCCATGTGTGGGGCTACAGACTTCCTAAGCCTCTTGCAGGCACAGAGAGGGAAGAGCAGTAGTGTGCTTCCTCACAGGGAAGGAGCAATTCAGACCCGAGGTGAAGGACGTCAGTCCAAGGTCCACGGGCAGTGAGTGCAGGAAGGGTCAGTCTTCGGTCATCCCAGAACTGGAGGCTGTGAGACAGACTGGTCCCGACACCCATTCTGGTTCGATGCCCATCTCACACGGGCTTCCAGAACCTAGCCTACAGCTAGGTAGAACCAGAGTCCTGACAGGGAAAGCGGCTCAGAGAAAGCTGGAGGCTAAACAGTGGCTTCCCCGCAGGAAAAAACCCAGGAGTTGTCTGCAGTCTCAAGCTGACTTTCGACACCTGACTCAAGAGTGAGCACACCCAGGAAGGAGGAGGCAGCAGTCAGCACAGAACTGTGAGCGGCAGTTTAGGGACTGGCTTTGGACCCAAACTGTCCTGGGGACGGGCTCTGGCTCTGCCGCTTGCTGGCTGTGTGGCCCTGGCAGCTGCTTCACTCCTGTGCTCTAGTGTCCTGCGCCATGCAGCAGGAGCAACGTGGCTACTCGCAGGACTCCCGTGAGAAATAAGTGAGCTGCTGCACAGGCCCTAGAGGATGGTAAGAACCCAAGAAATGGAGTTGCCATGGCGATGACAATGACGATGATGATGATGATGCAGTTTGAGATGCGGGGAGCCAGAAGGCATTTACTTCTGGCTCCCGAAGAAGTGGGAAAATATTTGCCAATCAGGGGAGAAGTGAGAAGCAGGGAAAAGCATTTGCTCCCACGGAGAATGAACCAGTGGTGCTGGGGAATTTCCACTGTGTCTCTTGATCATAATACTGCCTGGCACCAAGCTGCCCTGGGAGGCGGCTGCTCTTCCTTGGCCAGTGATGGCACCTGACAGCCTGGCCCTGCCCTGCTCAGAGCCTGGAGCAGGCCTCCTCTCACCATCACCAGTTTCCTGGCTCTCACTCAGGAAGCCAAGTGGGCAGCGGCCCACAGGCTGACAATGTCTCCTGGCACCAAGGGGACATCTCCTGAGTGTAGCATGGGAACAGGAGGGGCCACATGCCTCCTGACCTCACAGCTTTCTAACAACACAAGCTGGCTGGCCAAGACTGTGTGGGTCAAAGCTTCTGCTCCGTGAAGAATTTCCAGGAGAACCTGAATGAGTAAACACGTGGGGAGGTAGGAGGAGGTTGTGGCAGTGACTAGGAATTAGATGACCCAGAAGTCATCTGGAATAGCAGGGAAAAAAATAGCAGGGAAAAAAAGAGAGGCAGATTCTCACAGAGGCAAAAATAAAAATAAAATACAAGCTCTGGATTCAGAGACCAAGGGTTAAATCCTAGTTCTGTTTCCTTCCAGTCAGCTGCATGAGCTTAGGAAAGCTCTTATTTCTGTATCAGACTCCTTTCTCTATGAAACAGCCATGAGAACTACTGGTTGGAAAAGAGCAAACAAGGTAACAGATGTTGGCTACGTTATACATACATGGGAAAAGGCAGTTATTATTATCATAAACATGAAATGAAATGTAATACGTTTTCTGCTTTTCTACCTTACTCACAACTCCTCCTGTTTTCCACTATCCCCCTTCTCAAAAAAACCCAGAGTGGACAAGTGATGGTGTAATGACTGGCACCAGCACAGTCACTGAGCGCTGGGCTCCCAGCGGTGTGCACAGCACTCTATCTGCTTCTCACAGTCGCCTTCAGAGGCGTTATTTCCACTTGATGCACAAGGGAACTAAGGTCAGATAATTTGTCCAATGTCACATCGTTAGAGAGAGGAGACCTGAGCGGTGTGACTCTCAAGCATCTGCTGTACAACGACGACAGGCAGGCAAACAGAGGGAAGAGTCTTGTCAAGTTCACCCCTTCAAGTGTGGACAGACCCAGAAGAAGGGCTGTTTCCTGGTGATCTCTGGGTTAATTCACATCAGTTTCTGCTTCTCTGTAATGGTGGGGAGACCACCTTGGATGCAAAAGACTCCTCTAAAATGACAACTGATGTGGAGGGGGCACAGAGAAGAAACAGTCAACCCTCCAAAGGGTCTAAGGAATAGCAAAGATGGAAAGAAAAGTAATCTGAGCAGCTTAGCGAAATGAGGAAGATGACAAGCAGAAAATGCCAAAATTTCCTATTCGGAGATTGTCCAAATGATCAAGGAGGTAGAATGGGGGGCTGAGTGTAGGGGGTGCCATTAGCGAGGCTGAGACCTTGGGAGAGTGACAAAACCTGAGTGGCAATCAGGTTCCTTGTCTGGAAAATGAAAGAACTGGAGGGAAGGCGTGCCCTGGTGACCCAGAGGTCTAGCACACCTGGGAGTGGTCCCACTTACATCCCAAGGTCCCGGGTTCAAGACCCAGGGCTGGAGAGAACGGCCAATGTGAACAACTAAATAAAAACACATAAAATGCTTCTCTTCAGTCTTCCAGTTCCCTGCTCGCCTTAAAAAAAGAAAAAAAAAAAAAAGAAAAAAAAATTGGAGAAAACATTCCTTTAAATAACAGAAGTAAGCTTCTCCTATGGCCTGACTACAGAGGGCTAGAAATACAAGCAGAGTCCACTTGAAGCAAAACCCTATAGGAGAAGCCCAGACATGCATGAGAGATGCTCTGAAGGCTATTTGCTTTTCCAAAGAAATTCTTGCAAAACAAAAACAAAAACAAAAACAAAAATACAAAACCAAATCAAACATACATATATGTGTGTGTGTATATATACACATATATACACATGTATATATACACATACATACATACATATATATATATATATATATATTCCAGTGTATAGCAATACATCCACTACAGAAGGTGACTTTATATACCTCTGCTCAATATGCTGTTTCTCAGTGGAAACGATCCTGGTCCTCATCCAGGCCTGCTCTCACTGAGATTCTCTGAACCTGACTCAAACATTAGCATGGGTAAAGGGGAGTCTCTGCTTGTTTTCCTTCCATAGCAATGAGATCTACTTCCAAACCCACCAGGCTGAAGGCTTAGAGGCCAGCAGAGAGGGTCAGAATCCCTCAAGGGGGGTGAGTGAGTGAGCCCCTAGCCCTGTGCTAGGAAGGACCTTAGCAACAGCTAAGGGCCACCGTCCAGCTCAACCTTCTTCTGATCCTGCCAGCTTCGAGAGGTCTCTCACTCAAAGCTTTTCATTTTATGGTCCAGGAGCCACAGGGTTTCTTTCCTAAATCCTGTGCAAATTTCCAATACCATCCCATAGGAAGCTCTAAGTCCCAACTTCAGCTCTGAGTCTGGGGCACAGAAAACTGCGACAAGAGGAAACTTCAAGGTAGGAACAAGAAAGGAGCTCTAGACAGAATCCATGGGAAGCGGGGAAGGAGAGCCAGCTTCCGATGCCCACCTCTCTGTGCCTAACCTCTGGGACAGATGGCAAGATGCCCCAACCCCCACCCAGATCTTGGGAACTCCAGAAACATACCTTCTTTGAAAGATTTCTCAGTGGAGACTTGACACAGTTGCCCATTCTGAGCTGAGGCCGCCCCTCTCAGGATCCCCAGGTCCATGAAGGAGGCTCCTCAGGCTAAGACTTTAGTCCAGGTCACTGCTAACCCAGCCTCCCTCCGCCTGCACCATTCCAGGACGGAGATGAACTCCCCAGCGCGCGTGCTCTCTGACTCGTCTGTCTGCTTCTGTTCTGATTTTGTGTGTGTGTGTGTGTGTGTGTGTGTGTGTGTGTGTGTGTGTAGGGGGGGGGACTATGTGTGTGTGGGGGTTAACTTTCTGGGCACTTTCTTAAGGAGACGAAGGCAGGAAGAGAGCGTGCCGTGCACAGAGAAAATCACCCGGAGAGCTTATGGCGAAGAGTGGCAAGCTGGAGAAGGCAGCGGGATCATCTACATCAGATTAGAGCTCAGTCCTCTCTGGCTCACTCCCCTTCCATCAAGGCCCCTCCCCTCCCGCAGTCAAATCTGCAGGAAGATGCCACCGGGAGGGGGGCCTAGAATAGCAGCTGGAGCTGGGAATTCGGCCAGCAGACCCAGAAGCAGCAAATCACTGGACCCCTGAAACCAGGGTGCCCGGTCTTACGCATGTGTTCACACCAGGATGTGTGTGTGTGCGCGCGCACACACACACACACACACACACACGCTCACTCAGTGCCGAACACATCCTGAATGCGCCCTGGCAATTGTCAGGACTGGACTGAGCGCAGGCAGCTCCAGTCGAGGGCCTGGGAGATCTTGTGATATCTGTCTCTCTCCAGCGTACACATTTGCCTCCTCGCTGAAATGGGCTAGGGCTCTGGGAGAAAGGTCGCTGATCCCACCAGTCGGCAGCACTTCCTTCTGCTCCTGTTGCTTTGTGAGCTCTCTTAGAAGCAGGGGAAATCAAGAGACAGCCCTGAGAGGGGCGAACTGGAGGCACTGGCAGGTCTGAGGGGGCTGCGAGCCAGCGCCTAGTCCTCTGCCTGACCCTGAGTGAGGTCTTGCACTGGCTTCCAGACGTAGAGCAATGGCAGCTCTCCGCAAAGCCGTCATCAAGGTCCCAGGACTGGAACTTTTCGGGAGACTGGCTCTTCCTTGTCTGTTCATCCTCCAACCTTGATGTGAATTCATCTCAAGTCTCAGATGTCACTTTTGAAACTTAGAGACTCAGCCAGATGACCCAAGAGCAGTGTCCCTGTTTACCTGCTGCCAGCTTTCCCCAGCAGGGGGCACCAGAGGGCGCGCTGGGAAGCCCAACTACTCCCGCCCCTGATGCCATAACACTACCACTAAACTGCAAGAAGTTTTCAAATCCAGAGACTCCTCTCCCAGGAACTTTTTGTTCAGCACTGGGAGGCTAGGGATCACCCAGGAGATTCCCCAGGCCGACTCCCAGGGAACTGGCGAAGGAAGTCTCTGGATAGCTCTAGACAATCGTGAAGGTGATGACAAAGGAATGGTTCAAGGTGGAGTTACTTAGCAGCCTTGTTTGGGCCAGATCTTCAGAGAAGGAAGGGCACTCCTGAGGACAGAGGGAGGAGCCTGGGGATACCTACGCCTACAGGAAAAGAAAGGGGTGAAGACACCTGGGAGTCAGAATGGAAAGAGCCAGCAGTTGACAGGAATGCTGCCTGCAGGGACTGGGCATCCTTGGAACAGCGTGAAAGGAGGCGTCTCTGTGGACCTGAGGTCAGTGTGCCCTGAGAGCAATGGCCTCAGATGAATGGCAAGGACCTGATGGTTGACCCTGGGCTGAGTCTTGGCTCGGCCAGCCTCTGACTTCTCACCGTCCAGAGCTTCAGTTTCTTGCACTTGAAAGCAGGCTTCCCTTATCTTACTTATCGAAAGTTCGGGACAGTGTCTGGCACATAACAGGCACCCAGCAAGCAAGTACTGTGTTACTAAATGATTAAAATGGAGGAAAGAAGTCTCATAGGTTGGTTGGTGCTGGGAATATGGTGGAGGACACAAAAACATGGCCCCTGTTTCCAGGGAGCGAACTTTCCAGGAGGTGGGCAAGAGATGAGAGAGCTAAGATCATATTTAACTACGCCTCAGGTCAATGCTGTGAAGTGGGCACATACAAACTCAGACTGTGAGACAGAGCGATCTGACTTAGTCAGGGGACATGGTGGGTGAGACTTGCAGACAAAATCTAGACAACTGCAGACTCTTGAAAAAATGAGGCTCCCAGAGGGGAAATGAATTAAGTTCCAGGTGCAAACTCAAAGCATATGAATAAAACGGGTGGACACAAGAAAAGACAGCACAGTGAAGAGCAGCGGTTCTTAATCTGGCTGCAGATTAGTAGTGGGTGCTTCCCAGAGATTCTGATCGATAGGTATGTGAGTTCAGACCTTGTGCTGTTCAGTGCTGAGGTGATGCTGACCTGCAGCCAGTGTTAAAAACAAGGGCTTGGAATGCAGCGTCCTAAGACTTCGGTTCAAATCTTGCCCAGATGCCTAGCAACTATGTTAAGTTTTCTTCACCAAAATTTCCTATAAAATGGGTACACTTACCTCGTGGGGGTCTTGTCAGGAGTTAATGAGATCACACATGCAGAGGACGTGCCACAGTACCAGGCACTTAGAAAGTGCCCTTACTCTGCCTAGCTTTGGTCTTAAAGGATCTGGTGCTACCTCCATTCACTCTCAGGGCACCCCCTCATCAGACCTGGTGTCTCCTGCCCCCTGCAGGCCATCCCAAAGCACAGCACCCACTTGTGGACCTAGGAATATGCTTCAGTCCTTGTAAACAGGGAAACAGCAAAACCTGGCCCCTATGGAAAGTCACACACTTTGAAGAAATCCCAAGCTTCTTTAGTGAGGAAGGTGCTGACACCAGCATGAGGCTCATGGGCAGCAAGGGGTTCAAGGATCAGACCACAGCTTGTTTAAGCTGGATGGGTTGGGGTGAGGGGCTGGGGAGGGTCCTGAGAGATGAGGGGAACTGGTGATCATGTCCAGGCAGATAGCATGACCTTCTGCAGCACCTTTTTAAAAGGGTACTTCCCTTAGGACCAAAGCACACCACACTGCCCCTGGGTTCCATCCCTCTCCATTGTGACAGGAGCCTCTGAACCTCTGGGAGCTACACTCTGAGACCAGGAATGGAATAATAGGATCAGAGGGATGAGAAGGAGAAACCCATTGCTGATTATTCCTGATTAGGACAGAGGTTGGCTCTAATAGTTCTATCACCGGCATCTGAACTTGGATGGCTGCCAGTGCTAAGACTTGGGGAGGCTGGGCCGCCACGTGAGACGCACTATAAGAGCTCCTGACAGACAGCAAGCACACGGAAGCGACCTCCTACCTGGCGACAAGGCACAGCAGAGGCAGGCGAGTCTGGAGGCAAGCAGACCACATCACAGTCCTGCCATTCAGTTACTGTGTGACCTTTGGACAAGCCACGTTCCCTCTCTTGACTCTGTTTCCTCATGTCTAAAATGGGGAGGGGGTTATGACAATGTCAACCTTCACAGGATGCTGTGAAGATAAGATAATGAGAAGATACTCTGTCATTTATTCAGGGGACCCCAGACTGAGGTTTCAAGTACCCTCATTGCTTCCCCAAAACAGTAGAGGCAAACGCAGCCATCCCGGGGGACTCTCACTCCTGTGACCGCTGACAGATGCTCGCCACAAACAGACTTCTCTTCCCAAAGGAAAGGCAGCAGGGTCCAGTCCTCTGAGAGGGCGGCAGGGGGAGACTTCTCTGAGCAGGAGTGAGTAATACAGCCCTCATCCTAGACACAGGCCTCAGGTGACTGAATCAGTGAGACCCCAAGCCATCATGGTCTCCCCCACCTAAACTGCAGGAACTAAGCAGCACCTGAAGTCCAGAGGCTGGAGATGCCGCCCACCCACCCTACTCACTCGTCAAGTACTGTGAGCATGCCACGGGCAAGGCAGTTGGGGGACTGGGCTAGTCTATTCAAATGAAGAGATGTGCTAGAAAAGGGGGAAGGATGAGACAGAGCTGTAGGTCTTATTTGCATTTGTCTCCTCTGCAAGGGGTGCTTCTTCCCAAGCTTAGGGTAAGGAACAGAAAAGCTGCTCTTAAAATAGTTTCCTAAGACCTGATGCCAAGAGTTGCCCCAAGTCATGCCTATTCTGAGTTCATTTCCAACACATCTTCTCTCCAGGCAGTGGGGTGGTATGTCCTTAGCTGGCCCGAAGAGGGAACTGGGAAAAGTCTTTTGTCATTCAGTTCCTTCCTTTAGGAGCCTTCCTCACCTGGTTCAGAGACAGCTTTCAAAATACATTACACAGTCCCTCATTCAGACAATGACTATAGCAACACAGCACCGATGAAGGCACTCACTCTGAACCAGGTCATCTGACATCCTGCATCTTATCTGCAGCCCTTGCAAAAGCTCTATAAAGTAGTTTCTGTCAATCTCTTTTCTAGATGAAGAATCCCAGGCCAGAGAGAGAAAGTAACAGACCCAAGGTCACAGCTACATCACAGGAAGTGGCAGAGCTGCACCTGTCTCCCAAGTCACCACTCCATGCCTGGGCCTCAAAACCACACCCTCTCGCTATGGACAGGAAGGGTGTTCTGTGCGGTCACTGGAGGAATCCTAGCTCCTTTTCTCCACGTAGGAATCTGTCTTGGTGCCTTCAGTGTCACTGGCTCTCCCAGACTCTATTATGAGGTCTGCACATCCTCGGTGGTTCATCAGCAATAACAATAACTAACGTCAATAGAGCCCTTGCCACAGGCCATGCTCTGGACTTATCTCCATCTTCCATTTAATCTCCCCAAACTCACTGAGGTACTATGATTGTCCCTATTTAGTAGATAAAGAAATAAGAGACTTAATGAGGTTGAGTGATTCACTTAAGGCACACACACACACACACACACACACACACAAAGAGAGAGAGAGAAAGAAACAGAGGACCCTAAAAGATAGGCTTCGTTAGGGCGATACTTTGCAAGTCAGCAGATCCTACATGAACGTTTCTGTGTTCAGAACCCCATCTCCCTTCTCTTGGTCCCAACTCTGTCTCTAAGGACAGAAATGCCAGCACAAACAGAAGGGAAGGAAAAAGGACTTCCTCTCTGCTGCAGAAGACCAGAGCCTCTGACACCAGGGTCCGGGATGGGTTTGCTGCTCAAGGAGATGCCTTGAGCTGTCAGCAGGAAGCCCAAACTGAATGTGCTGAGCTTTAAAGAAAAAGCCTCCAGCTCCAGAGGCAAGAGCCTGAAGGAGAGCTTGTAAATATTTGATGGGACCTTCCAGCTCTTCCTGACTCAGGTGACCCTGGTGACATTTCAGAACACTGGGCTGGAAAACAGTCTTCACTGAGTGACTGGGAAAGTAGATGGAAGAAGAAAAGCAGGAGGCTGACATGTCCTGAGCTCAGAAAGGGCCCATGTGGGTGAATTCTGCAAGACTGGAAAGAAAGGGATCTTTTTTCCCCCCCGAACGAAGTCAGACCACCCGCGAACTAAATAACCAGAGAGTGTGCGACCGTGGGCCAGTGACCAGCCCTTCCAACGGCCAAGCTGCCAGCTCCTCAACAGCAGAACCATGGCTACCTTTTTCACTGTCCCCTAGTGCCTGGCAAACACCTAGGCAAAGTGGTGCTCAAAATGTATTTGGGGTGAGCCCTGGTGGCTCAGGGCTGAAGCCCGAGCTTGAGGAGCAGTCCACAGACAGCCCAAGGAGCCAGGCGTGTGGCCCAGGACTGGAGGAAACAACTAAAATGAACCATGAAATAAATAAAATGCTTCTTCCTCCTCCTGCTTCCTTCCTGCCTGCCTTCCTCTTTAAAAAACAAAACACATTTGGTAAATGGATGAATATGTATCACCGATTCAACAACACAGCATTCCATTTACAACCAGACCCACCCGGCAGAGCACTCCAGCGCTGGCACCCCATGCCTCCTCGCTGAACATCCGCTACTGCAGTGAGCTCCTGAATGCCACCGCACGGACTCTCACAGCTCTGTGTCCAAAGCTCTGCTCTGGAGAACTGCTCTGGAGAACTGCTTCTAGCTAACTTGGCTAACGAGGGCTCCCCGCAGGCACGAAGCCACACGCTGCTGCCCTATCACACCACCACAGCAGCCGCGCAACCCAAATCCATGTGCAGCTGCCTTTATGTCAGACCTCCACTGGCATCAGCCACGGTGGAGTAGTATTTTACAAAGGAATGTGCAGATCTAAAGCAAAACACACACAGCCTCCTTGGAATTCTGATCCAAGGCAAGCCAGGAGCTTGAAACAGCTTCTTTACGCTAGCTACACCCCAGCAGAGAGGCTCAGGCCCCCGCTCCCCCTACGCACCGTGCAAACACGGATCAGACCTCTGCATCACGGCTCTCCTCGGCTGCCGCAAACTGTCTCAACACTGTGCCAATGAGTTTGACTTAATTATGGACTCAGAACTAGAGGAAACCGGGCTCCACCCGGAGTGCACAGGTTCCCTTCTCCTGAGCTTCTCTCCCTGGCAACACAGCCTCAAACTGCAGAGTTGGATTATTACTACCGGGCTGTTTTTATCAAGGGCAGAAGCCCAGTTGCCTGGAGCCCCTGAGGGAAAGGCCTGGAGGAAACAAGAGGAGGAAGGGGTGACCTTTAGCCATCTCTCTGGCCCTAGAATGCGCACTAGTTAGGGCTAGGGTTACTCCACGTCCTACACTTCGACAACTGCCTGACTGCCATCCTAATGTCATCCCTGGAATGGCAACCTCCTTAAAACACCGCAAGTTCAAGTTTGAGCCACAGCTCTGCACAGCCCCTCCATGCCTGCCTAGACACTTCTCTTTTCATACTGAGTCTCCTAGCTCTCCTAACTTTCCCCCAGGCCTTTCGGGCCACCACAGGCTTGCTCTCTTGGGTCGTTCACTGGGGGCTCTGGCCACAGGCCAGAGAAGCAGGTTTGGCGCCCGCTGCTAATCTCGAATTCTCATCCAGAACAGGCCGACGCTGGCAGGGGGAGGGCGGCTAGGCAGTGGTCCTCGCCCGGAGGAGGCCCGGAGAGCGGACAGCGCACAGGGTGCTGAATCAGGCACCAGGGCGGAGGAACGCTGGCAAGGGCGCGGGGCTGCGGAAGAACTGGCGGAGCGTGACCCAGGGGCGGCCGGCAGCGTTAGGAGGGCTGGGGACGCGCAGCCGCCGCAGGGTCCCGAGCGCCTTTCCCGGGAGCGCGGGCGGGAGGCGCGGCCCTTACCTGGCCGAAGGCGGAGCTGAGCATGGGGCGCAGCTGGTGGAGGAACGGGTCTGCCTCGGACGCTGCGGCTGGAGCCGAGTTCCCGCGACCCGGGACTCGCAGCGAGCCCCGGAGGCCGAGAGCCGGGGACAGCCCCCGTTCCTCCCCATCCTGCCCGCGGGCCGGCGGCAGCGGCGACGGCGGCGAAGGTCGGGACGCCGCGGCCGGCAGCGCCTCCCCGGGCCTGCAGTGCGCCTGGGGGAGCCCGCGCCGGTTTCCCCGCGCTCCCTCCTCTCGCGGCGCCGGCCGGCACAGGGGCCTCCGTGAACTGGGGTCCCCGGACGGCGGCGGTGTGCTGGGGCAGGTGCCGGCCAGCCGGCGGCTGGGCAGCCCGGGCTCCCGGGCAGGGCCGTGGCGGGGACCCCGGCTACCCCCACTCGCCGCCGCCGCCGCCTTCAGCAGCGACGTCTTGGACTCGCTTTTGGCGATGTGCGAGCTCATCGCGGCGGGGCCCGCGCTCGCATGGCCCGGCGGGGGTGGCCCGGGGCGGCGCGGCGCGGGGCCCCCGGCGGGCAGAGAGCGGGGCGCCCGGCGGGAGCCAAGCCCGAGGACGCGCTGGAGGCGGGCGCCGTGCCCCGGCCGCTTAAATGCGGCCCCGTCGCCGCCGCCCATGTGACAGCGCAGCTTCTACGCCCGGAGTCCTGAGCTCCCCGGTGGCTCGCGGTGCGGTTCTGGGGGGGCCGCCGGCTGTCCCCTGAGAGCCCACCCCCGGCTCCCCGGCGGGCCAGGTACCGCCGTGCCCCGCCTCTTGCCCCGCCTCGCGCTGGAGGAGCCCCGTTTCGGGGCGGCCCCTGGCGGCGGAGGGGGCGCTGCGACAACGAGCCGCGAGCGCAACGCAAGGAGCTTGGCAAAGCGCCCCAAAGATGCCCAGACCTTGGGCACCCGCAGTGCCCCTTAACACGCACGGAGGTCGCACAGTGACCCAAAACCGCTGGAACTTCCAAAAGTCAAGGCGGGGTGCACGCCCCAAGGGGTACAACTTTGGAAATGAGGGCGAAGGAGGTACTGTAACCTAGAGACCCAAGGAGGATGAGGCACTCTTCGACACCACGATGTGGTATCAGAACCGCCTGGAAGGACTCGCTGGAACGAAAGCTCCAACTGTGAGGCGCTTCATCCACTCCCAATCCCATGGAGTATGATTTACTAGGATGCAGCACCGAGTATTAGCCCCAGAATTCTAGGTTCTAAGAACAAGAGAACCCAGGTGGCATCTGTAAAACCTGGACTTTGCAGGGCCTGGTGACCAACAAGCCTCAGGTAGGATCCATTTGCTGCCCCTCCTTTCTTGACACCTCTAGCTGGGATCCTGTCATGCCACCTGTCTAGATGTTAAAGAAATTCCCTCTGGTTAGGAGTCACACAGGCCATGTTTGATCTCAAATTCCAGCTGTGCCACTTAGCATGTGGCTAATTCCACCTCTCTGAACCCTGTTTTCCCCTTCTGTAAAAGGCAGATAATCATCATAAACAATATCTTGGTAACAGCAGGTGACACCATGCACATAAAAGGCCTAGTTCAGTACTTGGACAGGACACACATGCAATTTAGTTAATTCCCCTCTCTCTGCACTTCATGAGGCCACATCAGCTACTCTTGCTTAGTAATGGGATACTTGAGTCTTGAAGATGGAGGCGGAGGGCCAGAGTGTGAATCTTCCAGGCTCTCCCCCTTCTGGTCTCTGGCCCTATGACATCCTTGCTTGATAGGGCAAGTCTGGCCACTACTTACCCTCAACAGGATAGATGGACAGATTGCCAATTTAGCAGACTTCACACATGCCAAGGGCTCACCCTTCTCTTCACTGCCTGCTTTTTACAATTAAGAAAAACGAGATGAGTGGGGAAAGCAACTGCCTAGAAACTAAAGTGAACAAGGGAAGTGGGGCGAATTGCTCCCCAGCTTACTTCTTAAGGGACTGAATCGCCATATCACAGCCACTCAGGTGTCTGAGGCACAAACACAGAGGCAGGCGGGGTGCAGCAGTCCCCAAGCCTCTCGGCAATGTCCTTTAGAATAATCAGTGTTCTGCTCTGGCAAGATTAAGGACAAATGCATATTTCTGTATAAATCACAGGAGATAAAGTACTTTATCAGAACTCCAGAGGAGCTGCAGAGAGGCAAAGGGCTGAAGGGTATTCTAAACCACTGTATTCTTCTCTTGGTTATTATTCTGAAATTCCCTAAAAATTCCTGGCAAGACCTATACTAATAACTAGTTTCTGAAAAGTAAAGAACCCAGTTCAGCGTGCCCTAGTGGCTCAGGCAGTTAAGTCTGCAGCTTCAGAGGCATAATCTATGTTAAAGCCCATGGACCCAGGTTCAAGACCCAGGGCTGGAGGGGAACAACCAAGATGAGTAATCAAATAAATTAATGAATGCTTCTTCTGCCTTTCTCTTCCTGTCTGCCTGCCCGTCTACTCACCTTCATTCCTGCCTGCACTTTTCTTTTGAAAAAGAGGAAAAACCCAATTCATCACCTGTAATTATTAGAGGAAATAAATTAAAATTATATTCATGGAGCAATGGATGAGACACTTACACACAGATCCCAGCTAATTCTAGACACACACCAGGATTCCATTTCATGGGTAAAAGTCATTAATTAGATCATTCACTTAACAAATACTTCTAGAACCTGGCACTGTGTAAGGCACATGGGATAGAAAGATTTATCCATTCATTCAGCAAATACTTCCAGTGCCTTCTATTTGTCAGGCAAGGCTCCAGGTGACATGGTGGTGAACAAAACAAAGTCTCTATCCTCAGCAATACACAACTCTGTCAGTGCACAGAAAATGAATGGCAGCAAAGCAATAGAAACACAGCAGGTAGAGAGTGGGGTTAAAGGCGGGGTCTGTAGTAGAGAAGGAGTGCACACCTATCACTGGCTGCTTTGTAGCAAGTCCACTGGTTCCTGCAAGTGTGGAAACATGGGGCTGTGGCGTGGAGCAGGTGAGAGATGATGCTGGCCTA
>RJWH01002247.1:14042-168701 GCA_004363575.1 Solenodon paradoxus | reverse complement strand
CGAGGTGGCACTTGAGCTGCATTTTGAAGAAGCGACACTCCACCAGTTGAATAAGGAAGGTCATTCCAGGCAAATGAACAGCGTAAGAGAAGGCCTGGGCACATGAGCCTGAATAATGTGTTTGGAATCATTCAGTCATTTGGGGAGAAGGGATATGGTCTGGAAGACAGGCTTGGAAAGCTGGTTGGAACTAGACTTCATGTGATATTCAGGAGTTTGTCCTTCTTATGGAGACAGCAGAGACGCCTTTTTGAGTGTGTTTTTGAAGAGAATGCTGATTCATTGTGGAGCAGGCTAGAAGGACACTGAAGGCAAGACCAATTTGGAAATTAGGTTAATAGATTTAACAAACATGACTGAGTGCCCGTCCTGAACTAGGCATGGGGAAGCAGAGCCGTAAGTTGGCAAACAGCCTTTCTTCAAGATTGGTGGGAAGTAAGAGGACTAAATGAAAAGACTGTGCCAGATTCAGGACATATTTCAGAAACATTATCAAGTTCTGATGGGAAAAGGAGAATAGCTTGTCTGTGATCATGAGAAATAATGAGACTATACAGTTACTGTAAATACTCCTGCCAAGCAGAAATGATTGTTAAATAATCTGTTTTGGATTGTATACACCTTTACAGCTTTAAAAGCATTTTCATATAAAGCCTCTCACTTGCCTTTAAGTGTCATGTAAATTGTAATTATTAAAAAATTACATGGTATTATAGTATCTGACTGTAAAAACCCTTGGTGAAAGATATGGTTTTGCAAAGAGACATCCCAGCTGAGGAGAGGTGGGTCTCGGACCACATTAGTCTAGAGAAAACAGTGTGTTCAGCAATCTTTATGTCTTGTGTCTAAGAGAATTCACTCAGAAGGAGGAAGGCAGGGGGACAGGCACAGTTCTTAAAATGCACACATATCTCTCACTTAACACACTTCACTTTGATGATGGCACATCCCTGTAACCCCTCTAGAAACTGTTCTCTCTGACCAGGATGCACGTCATGTTTAGACCTGGCACAGCGCCGTGGAGCTCTGCACGGCGGTGCTTGAGTTAACTCTCTGTGACGCTTCTTGACTAGCTCGTTCTTTTTGGCTGTTGTCAGAAACAAATCCTGCACTTAATCTCTCCCCTGTTTTCAGATGAGAAAATCGCTCTTTTATGTTTCAGAAAGCTGGGATTACAACATGTTCTTATGGCTTTAAGTCCTCTGTGGTGATTAGGGAACCCAGGAAAGAATCGGATGAGAATTTTTTGGTAGTGGGAGGGGAAGAGTCAGTCAGTGGATTGAATAGGGGATTCCTTTCCAAAAACCTACCTTTGGACCCAAATGTTCATCACTAAGAAGATTCCAACACTTTTAAAATAAAATGAAAAGGGATCTGGGTTATAAAAATACATCCCTGTGTCAAAACTGAACTGTATGGCACACCATCGTGGCTCAGGACTAAGCTGGCAGCTGGAATGTTGACCATGTAAAGCCCAAGGGCCCAGATTCACAACCAAGGGTGCCAAGGGAAACAAATAAAAAAAAAACAAAACTGGTGCACCCTGGTGGAGTAGTGGTTAAGTCAACTGCCTCCGAATGAGTGCAGACCACGTACCCCTAGGTTCCAGTCCCAGGTCCAAGGGGGAGGCAACCAGTATGAACAACTAAATAAAAATAAAACGAAATGCTTCCTTCTCTCTCTTCCTGCCTGCCTACTCACCTTCACCCCTGCCTGCACACTTCCTCTAATAAAAATTGTTAAAAAGCAAACTAATAAAAGTGCATCCTTCTTCCTTCCTTAAAAAAAAAAAGTTTCTTCCTCCTCGTCCTTCTCTTAAAAAACAAAACTGACCTAGTGGAGCAGTGGTTAAGTCAATCGCCTCCAAAGGCACAGGCCACGTAGCCCTGGGTTTGAGCCCTGGGCCTGGGGGAGAGCAAACAGTGCGAACAACTAAAATGAGGTGCTTCCTCCTCCTCCCTCTCCCTGCCTGCCTGCTCTCCTTCATCCCTGCCTGCACTTTTCCTTTGAAAACAACAAACAAACTGTATACTCAGTAGTACTGTGTATGTAACTCAATAAAAAGGAAAATCAAACAAGGAAGACAGAACAAAAACATTAATACTAACAAGAAGAACCAATGACTAAACCATCTTAGCGACCTACATTACGATTTTCGAAATAGTGGGAATGGAACTCAGTTGGTTAAGAGGCTCTGACAGTGAAGCCAAGATTGTCACTCACTGACTCCAACAGAGGACATTAGTTTTTGATGATTTTGTGGGTGCAGTTTGTACCCCTCATCCTAGCAAGCTCTGTATGTGTTTCCTGGTTTTTAAGGGCAAAGGAGAGAAAATGTACAGATAAAGGAAATCCTATTCCCTGCATATGACTGACTGGTCAGAAGTTACCATCTTTTAAGAACAGCATATTTGATCCCCCAAAATGACAGCATATCACTCTTACTCAGAATATCCCTCCTTTTCTTTCCCTAATCCAGAACAGCTCTCAGCCTGGGTACTGGACTGGATGAGGAAGTGACCACTCGCCGTGCATGCATTACTCCTCCGGTTCTGACGCCACACACCCTGTCTTCCAGCACTGTCGATCTGATCAGTCTATGAGATACCAGAAGTCACCATCCCATCCACATAGTCTCCATTAGCTGGAATGCAACCCATATTCAGATGACCTAATGACACACCAGCCACGTGGCCTCCTTTAATTATCTATCTTCCCCACAAGACCGCATGTCCCGTGAAGCAGAGACAGGGCCTGTTCTGTTCACCGCTGGGTATCTAGCACCCAGCCCAGTGGACTGACACCTAATAACATAGTTGGTGCTTACCTAATATTTGGGGAATGAGTAACAAATTAAAAGTAAAATGTTACTGCTTTTATAGATAGTCATTCCCTATGCTTGGAGAGGGGGGTGAATGGAAAGGTGGATTCCACACATGCGTGCATGCACACACACCCTGGATCCTGATCCTGGGTGACCATATAAATGACCTTTGAGGACAAGGCAGGGTTTTGCCACAGGCAGGAGGGTTCTAGGCTTTAATTGCCTGGAGGTTCCAACCAAAATCAAAGTCAGCCAACAGCACAATCTGCGAGCAGGGCGGCTGCATCTGTGGTACTAGGAGCTGTGCCTGGCCCCACACCAAGCAGACCTCTTGATTCCACATGGCTGGAAGCAAAGTGAGTTTAGGAAAGGAAGCTCTCCTTGATGCAACTCTCAGCAGACTTAAGTTTTAGCAGAGACAGGGGAGGGGTGGAATTAGGAGCTCAGAGAAACAATTATTGATCAACTCAGGGAAATACTGCAATATTTTAATAACTGAAAGGCAATGCCAGCGCATGTCAGCTGTTCTGGTCCAGCAGAACTATTCCCACCACAGGGTCCCAAGAACCCTCTGGAAGCTGCCATTTCCGGGTTCTTAGGTGGGATGCACAGGCAGTATCTTTGCCTGGCCAGCTCAACACAGTGCTTCTAGCTGGAAGAACCCAGGCCCGAGGCTCCTCAGCTTACAGAGCTCTGAGGTAATTTTCCTTTGGCCAGAGTGACATCACTGAACTAAAGGTAGATTCCACACAACTGTCCTATCTGGAGAATAATCATTCCTGCAGGTATGACTCACTGAGAGAGAGACACATGTATAACCCAGGAACAAGGATGTATGGTGACCAGACTGGATGAGGACGTCAAAGTCCTGGAGCCAAAACCTGCAAAGACACTCAGCCTTTACTAGAGGAAGGCTTTGAAAAAGGATCCAGAAAATTCTCTGCCCTTTCAACCTCACTTTCTGTTCTCTTTTTATTTGCTTCCAACATTTCCAATTAATCTTGGAATGAGAGCCCAAGGCAAAAAGCCAGTGATGCCTGAGGAATGCTAAAGAGCAAACTGATCCAGGGAAAAAATGCCAGCGAGGGACCCCATAGCAGAGACAGACACTGTGAGCAACTCTCCTGTTACCATGAGGCCTGCGAGGCGTGTGCGCGGGTCTCCGTGTTGGCACCATCTGCCGATTCCTCAGGAGGATGGAACAAACCAGCCAGGCATGAAGATTAGATTATGTAATGCTCGAGGACTGCTGTTTTCCAAGAGGAAACAAATGGAACGAATTGATTTGCTTGTCAGAGTCATGTCACTAAAGGAGACCCGTTCCTCCTTGCAAGAGGACCTCATTAAAAAGGGGAATGATTTCACAGACTCAGAAAATGTGAGCGCAGCATCAACTCCATTCGTAAGAGCAAGTTCAATTTCCAGTGGCACTGATAAATCCTATTCTGGTCTCCCTTGCTGAAAAACCACTACTCTGCTGCTATCAAAAAGTACCAATCTAGCAAAGAACCTAACTTACCAGTTGCCAGGCTTAAGATTCTGAACCTGAGGGCTTAGCCTGACTTCTCTTGCTTCTGGGGAAGTCATACCTAATTTTGAAACCCAATGGGTCATACTTACTATTCAGAATGCTAAACAAGCACTTTGACAGAGTGGGGAAGTGTCTTTCAAATTCTCAGGAAGGAGAACTCATTGCATTTCTGAGATTCTGTGGCTAATTCTGGTCTTCTCTCAAACACCCCGCACAATACTTAGCAGAGTGTGTTCAGATCTGAATGAATGAATGAATGATAACCTTGAACCTCCTGCCACAGTGCCATTCCTAAAGGTTTCATTGTGGATGATACGGAGATTTAAACGTCAAGTCTATTCAACAGAGAAACGAAGGCTCCTGTGCTAGATATTTTTGTTTGCCTCTCCAGATCCACGATTCCCACCATTCTGTTCTTTACCTTGGAGTGCTGACCTGTCTGTTCTACTCCAACAGCCTTCTCTCCCATCTGGCTTCCATCTGGATACAGCCAATGGGTGGCAGCAGCAGGAGACTGAAGGCAGGAAGGAGAGCTGTTTTCAGTTTCTTCCCCGCCCTACCCCCAGTTCTCACTTTGCTAGAGTCTCAGGTTGGTTGTGCCTTTGAGAAAGTCACTGCTTCTTCTCAAGGAGGACCTTTCTAGAAAACTAACATTCTTTCTCTCTTTCTCTCTCTCTCTATCTCTCTCTCTCTCTCTCAATCTCTCTTTGGCCTTCAGATTCAGGAGTGATAAACACCCTAGCTATTACGAGGCCCTGGTACTGCACTATCCCTCTGGTTTCCCTCCACCCTACCCAAACCTTTGTAAAAGTCCCTTTAGTAAACCCTCTAATTATCTAATTTGGGTGTGCCATCTGTTTTTCATACAGGCCCTGACTGACACACCTACCACATGTGCTAGTCTGTTCTAAGCCCTGCATCACAGTTTAAAAAAAAAGTTGCATAATTCATAATATAATATGCTACTATTCTCTGTAGCTATTCTCGATGTTCACCTTTTATGCATGGCTATAATAACAACTTAAAGATAAAACCTAATTCCTCTTTACAACATAATTGTGCAGTAGAGTTTGTATGAGCTAAATATAATTCAGAGAACAAGCTTTTTCATGCCATCAAAATTCATGTTAACAGCTATAAAGAGAGAACAGCAGAAGCAATGCCCCTAACTTGAGATTTTGTAAAAAATATATACCAGTGTTTCAGTCAATGCAACAGATATCAGAAAAGCCAGAAAGGTGGCGATCTTACATACAACATAGAAATGGGTTCTTGATTTTGTAAAATTTGGTCTTGGTTAATGCAATTAATGTACTCCCACAAAGATGAATACAGGCGTGCCCTGGTGAAGCAGTGGTGGGGTCAACTGCCTCTGAAGGAGTGCTGGCCAGATACCCCTGGATGGCTGTCCTGGGTCCAGAGAAAATAGCAGTGGTAACAACTAAAAAAATATAAAATGAAGTGCTTCTTCCTCTTCTCTGCCTGACTGCCTAGTAGCCTTCATTTCTGCATGCACCTTTCCTTTAAAAAAAAAAAAAGTTGACTACAAATTGTATGTCCATAAATTTAACATGTTGTATGACCATGGGGGAGTTTAGTTTACTAATGATGTTCTGAACCAACCAGAGTTCTTCATTCAAGCTGAGTACTTCATGCGAAATGTATCTTTAGTCTACGGGAAAGAGTGACCTCCCTCAATCCTGGAATAGCAGAAATTGTGGAATGGATTTTAGAGGCAAAGATAAGGGACTACCATTTATAGACCACACATACAATGCTAGGCAGTTTGCACCTTTTAGCACATTTCCTCCTGGAGGTAAATACAAAGTCCATCATTCTTTCATGTGCTATTTCTGAAAGAAAAACCAGTATGGCAAGTATGGAATTCAAAATCTTTTTTTTTTAAGTGGGAAAGCAAAAATATTACTCAGTGCGGGGTATAAAGATCATGTTACTCCCTAACTGCATTAGCTTCCCACTGCTCTTAGGATCAAGTCAAATTTTCTCACACAGCCGCCTTTCCGGCCTGTTTTCCAGATCATACAGATCTAGAGAGTCCCACCTGAAGGCCTTTTCTGTTCCAGAACTGTCTGCGACCTCTTCTCCCCGCTCTTTTCCCGTGAACTCAGACTCATCCCTCTGGTGTCCGCTCCGTTTGCACTCCCAGGGAATGTCTGTCCCTCCAGCTGGGCCTGTGTCACCCCAGGGCCCAGGTAAGGGTCGAACGCTCATTGGTCGCCTACCTGAACGAAGAAGAGGTGGCCAGGAGGGCTGTCCTGCCCTGGCCGGGTTTCCTTTGGCTCCAGAGTCCTGGGAAAGCCTTCCTCCAACATGGAAAGATGAGAAAAATAGTCTCATTTGCAGTTCCAGAAGGCATTTTTCTTCTTGTCTCAAGTCCGGGTAGGAACAGAACGGTGGCAAAGGTCCCAAAGCCAGAGCAGCTTCCCGCTCGCCTCGCACTGGGGGACTTCAGCGGCGCCAGAGCATGTGACTTGAGGTTGCGCCTGCGCAGGACGATTGTTCCCACTCCCTCTACGCTCTAGCCCGGATGTTGCAGCTGCGCACTTCCCACTGGTCCACGTGAGAGAAGGAGGTGGTGCAGGTTTAGGAGGGAGGTGCACAAGTTAGCAAGGGCGTCCCAGGTGGGGATGGGATACATTGAGCTTGTCTAGTGGTGGGCACCGAAAGTCGTTATGTCACTGAATACACTTCGGGATAGTAGTCGGGTTTGATTGCATCAGTTTACAGACGGGAAAACTGACGTTCTGATTTTGTTTTTGTTTTGTTTTATTGTTAAAGAAAGGTGCAGACAGGACTGAGATGCGCAGAGGCAGGCAGGCAGGAAGAGAGAGGAGGAGGATGTACTTTATTAATTGCATTTAGTTATTCACATTGGTTGTGTCCACCCCACCTCACCCCCAGTCCCAGGATGGGAACCCAGGTCAGTGGGATGTATGTGGACTGCACCAGCCCAAGGCAGCTGACCTAACTGCTACTGGGCGCGCCTGTGTTATTTTTAAAGACTTGTCGCCCTGGTGGCCTAGCAGAGAAATACCGCCGCACGTAGTCCACATACATCTCAAAGATCACAGTTCCAGACCCGCGACCAAGGCCTGAGGCCAGAGGGACAGCCAAGATGAACAACTGAATAAAGTGCTGCTTCCTTCTTGCCTGTCGACTTACCTTCATTTCTGCCTGTACCTTTCCTTTAAAAAACAAAGACTTGTCCACAGGCACAGGTAATGACAGCACTAGGATTTGAAGCCAAGTTTCTCTGGCTCCTGGATGCCCAAGCTCTCTTAGGCCTTCATTCATCCTTCTGAAGTAAAGTTTGTTCTCTCACCGTGGTTGCCACTACAAGGGAATTCCTTTTCTCTTTCTAGTGTTCCTGGGTCAGTCACTTGCCTGAGATTTTTGTCCTGGCTGTGTGATGTTGAGGAAGTCAAATCACCACTGAACCTCAGTTTCATCATCCATAAAATGACAATATTGCCTGCCTCCCATTATTTAGGAAAATTAACTCTTCCAACAAAAATACAATGATGTCTACCAGATGCCAGGTACTATACCCAGTAGATCTGGAGTATGCCCAAACAGAAAAGATCATGTCATTAAGTGAGATGGTATGTGAACATACTGATATGCTCCAAAGCCCATTAATAATATATGTAGAGGCGCACCCTGGTAGAACAGCAGTTAAAGTCAATCACCTCTGAAGGATGCAGGCCTCATACCCCTGCATTTGAATCCCAGGCCCGGGGAGCAACAGCCAGTGTGAACAACTAAATGGAAAGAAAATAAAAATCCTTCCTCTTCTCAACAAAAAGAAAAGAAAAGAAAAATATATATAGTATATTAAATGATATCAAGTGTCAGGAAGAGAAATTAAGTAGGAATTAAGGGGAATACTGCCTGGCTGCAGTTTTAAGTAGAATGGTTAGGAAAGGCCTGACTGAGAAGTTGGCATGTGCACAAAGACCCAGTGGAGGGGAGGGAGGAAGACATAATGGATTGTTCTAGAAACCTGGGGAAACTTGGCTCCATTTCCTATTAAGAACAGATGAGAGATCTAAAAATGGGCCTGGCATCCCCAGTGAGGCCTGAGGGCTTCCCTCATTACATGGCGGGCAGCTCTGCTGTGGGCTTCTCACAGCTGGCTCCTGAGGAAGCAGAGACAGCTTGCTACAGGTAAAAGTATCTGCGGTCGACAAGCGCTTCCTTCACAGCTCCAAAGCCATGGATGTTTCCAGTCAGTCAGAACAGGGTCTGTTATCACCTTGGAAATTGACTTTTGCTCCACTGAAAACCAGATGAAGCAGGAGGACAGAATTAGGACCTGTGCTGACATTTTGCTGGAATGTCCCATCTCAGCCAGGCTCCCAAATACATGTAAAGTCTCATTCACACAAATGCATCTGCTTAGAGTCCCTCATGCAGATCCAGAGTACTGGCACGGTGCTGCTCTTTGCAGAGAGATCGAGTCTGGGAGAAAAGTCTTAAGCCAGGCCTTGGACAGCTTTCATTTTAGCAAATATTTTTTTGGGAAAAAAAAAATCTCAGGAACCAGGATGAAGGGTTAGTTAGAGTCCTAGACTGCCCCCAAATGGAAGGCCACTGAGTCCAACAGCCCAGGGAGGTAGGTTAACTGTTTTCAGTCACACAGCAAATCCATGGAAACCCCAGTGACGTCATGCGTGCATTGGCTGAGTGCTCTGTGTAGCAGGCGCTGCTCTAGGCACTAGGGCTGCGACAGTGAACAAAACCGACAAAAAGTCTTGTACTTCAGAGCTGACATTCTAATCAAAGGAGACAGTGGAATGATAAAGTAGTAACATATTTAGTGTGTTAGATGATAGAAGGCAAGAGACAAAAACTCCCTGATACTCTCACCATAAAAGGAAAATTAAGCAGGGGAAAGAACAAAGGAGTATATTGAATGGGTGCAGTTTTAAGTAGAATGACTGGGGAAGGCCTCACTGAGAAGCTGGTATTGAGAAAACGACCTGACGCCCGTAAGGAAGGAAGAGCTGCCCAAGGCTGAGGGGAGACGGTCCCAGGAGGATACCGAGCGGAAGCCCCAAGGGGAGTGCGCCTCTGTGTTCCCGGGGTCTAGTGAATCAGGACAGGTAAAAGGTCAAGGAGCAGGACTCAGACGGCGTCCGAGGTTTGTAGGCCACTGTAAGGACTTTGGCTTTTACTCCAAATGAGAAGGGAAACCATTGGAGAGTTTGGGGGAAGAGAAATGACATGATCAGACTAAAATCAAAATTGTTTTGGTTATTCAAGTTTGTAGGTATTTCCATATAGATTTTAGAGTCTGTGATAACTCCTTTAAAAAAATAAACAAACCACAAAACAAAACAAAAAACCTGCTGGAGCGTTGATTTGGATTGCATTGAACATATAAATTAATAGAGGGAGAACTGACATTTTTTTTATATGAACCTGGTATATCTCTCCATTCATTTAGGTCTTCAATTTCTCTCAGTAAGCTTTTGAAATTTAAAAAGCCTGCAGCTACTGCCTTTCATTCATTCATTCACTCATTCATTCATTCAAGCCTCTTAGGTGCCAGGCACTCAGCTAGTGAGCCTCAATGCTACTGGACTGAGCCCCAGGGCACCTTGCTTGAATTCTGTGCTGATCGGACAGTCCAGGCTCAGCCAGGGCCTTCGTCCACCACTCGCCTTCTCCTCCTCACCCTGCAACCCAGGGAGAAGGGCCCAGGTAGCTGCCAGGCTCCCTGCTCAGGAGGCTGCTAGAACTTGCAGGATATAAATAGATCTCCTGCAGCTTGGAATGGAGCTGCTCCATCTGAATGAGTCAGAGGCTGGGAGTCACAGCCCCCCAAAGTGTATCATCACTGCTCCACCCCACCCCTCTGCCCCAGACTCCCTCTCTGACCTCTAAATCCAGGCCCCGGCCTCTGCTTCTCACCATGACCCTCTCAGGGTCCCTGCCAATCCCCCCTTATCCTGGGCTCTCCCTTCTGGAGCAGTGGAAAGTCTGCTGGCTCATTAATTCTGAGAGGCAGCGGGATTGAATAATATTGAAAAGCCCAAGATCTGCACTTGGGCTTATCTTGATTTCAGGCCCAGCTCTGTTTGACCTGGCTATGTGACCTTGAGGAAGTCACTTCACTCCTGCGAGCCCCGTTTTTCTTATTCATAATAGTACCTACTTTGTGGGCAGTCAGTGAGATATCCACACAGGGTGCTTAGTCCAGAGCATAGAGTGACTGAATAGTGAGACTGTCCTTGTTCTCAATTCGATTATAGTCCAGAGATTGATGATCGATAATAAATAAGAAAGCAAGCGACAGCCTTCATCTATTCTACGGAATGTCTACAACACTTATGACGGGTTCCTGACATACAATACACTATCTCCACTCTTCATAAACAAATTTCACCACCTCTCCTCTAACACAGTCGAAACCTTGAAGAGAACAGTGTGACTGGTGCAAGGCCTACAGCACCAGGTGAGGCAGAATCCCATGTCAGCAGAAAGGGCAAACCTCTTCCCCCGAGGCCCAGAGCGCATGCACAGCCCGTCTCCCAGCCCATCTCCACCGGACTGGCCACTGTGGGTTGGAGGGGAAGGACAGACAGAGTGGGTGGGTAAGGTGCAAGGCATCCCCACTTCCTTTGTCCCTCCCCTCCACCTCCAGCTCCTGAGGTGAGAAGCCCTCTGCCACCTCCCTAAATCCTAGACTAGCTCTCACTACCAACAGCCCGCCCCGCCGCAAAATCTGTCTGTTCATTTTGATTTGCTGTGCACATTGTGTAAGGATGAAGATACTAGTGACGACTTGGCTCCATTGATACTCCCAACCCTTCCACGCTGATCCTCCAGAGTTGCGTCTGTTCATCCCCGAAACCCCCAGGATCCAGCTTAAGTCCCCTCCTCCTCCTCCTCCTCCTCCATGCTAGGAGCCTTTTAAAATAGTAGGAAGAGCATGCATTTGGGAGGTCAAGCAAATCTGGGCTCCCTCCTGGCTCTGTCAGGTCCTGAGCAAGTCACTTCACCTCTCTGGGCCTCATTTACTCATCTACTCATTTAGTGAGTGCTCACTTAGCAGTCTCCACCAGGAGGCCATCCTGCTCCTGCAGGAGGTGCCTCCAAGGGGCTTTCATTTTAGTGGAGGGAGAGGAGAAGCAAAATAAACGAGCAAGCAAAGTGATTTCAGAAGTGATTATGTTAATGAAGAACATGAAACAAGGGAATGTGATCCTAACTGGGGTGGGGGTGGGGGTGAGCGAGTGACGTTTATTCCGAGACCTGAATGATGAGTTGGCTGCAGGACCCAGAGGTGGAGGGAAGAGCAGACACTGAAGTCTTGAGAAGGAAGTGAGTTTGGTGTGTGGAGCTGGTGTGGTGGCAGCGGAAGGAGCCAGCGGGAGAGGAGGAGATGAGGGCAGAGAGGTAGGCACGGGCTAGATCACGGATCGTCAAATGACAAGAATACCAACTCCACGCACTTGTACGCACTTGGTGAGATGATGCATAGATCTAGAACAGGACCTGGTATATAGTGGGCGCAGTACGTACTGACTATTGTGATTATGAGCCTTCCGTGTCATCCTCCTCCTCCCAGGGCCCCTCGGGCCCCTCCCCTGCTTCTTTACCCCTCTGCCCCACCACTTCTCCCTTATCTGAGGAAAAAAAGGACAAGGACATCAGCAAATATCACAGCAGGAAGGAGGAAGCATCCCCATCCTCCCCCCCAACACCCGGCTCCTCCAAACCCTCCCACCGCAGCCCAGTGATTTTCCTGCCTCTCACAAGGCGATTTTATTAAACATCTCGAAAAAAATATTCTCTCACTCCCTCTCTCTTTATTTATAAAAATCAACTTAACACCCTGCTCCTTTGTTCTATTTGAAAACTGGAACAGCCTGGTTTATATTTAGCCGAAATCCTTCTTTCCCCACAGATTCCAACACAGCCCGATGAGCTGGAGGGGCTCAGGAAGGAGGAGGGGAGAGGGGGCAGTGGGGAGCAGAAGGTGCTCCCGAGGACAGAAGGTGCTGTGCCTCGGAGATTCAGGTGTCTGCTAAGTCAGCAGCACAGGAGCTGAGTTCTTCCTGAGACTTAGGGTGACCCTAGTCCACATTTACCCATCATTCTCTCACGCGCTAGTCTGGTCCAGATGTCTCCAGAAGAAGAGAGACAGAGGAGACAGAATATGGAGAAGAAAGACCCTGACCCTAATCTGGAATTAGGCTTGAAGGGGAAGCATAAGGCAGTCAGTAAAGGTGTGGGTCTGGTTCAAGTCCACTCTCCTCTGTCCTCAGTAACTGGTTGCCCTGGGGGAAGTTAACCTACTCCTCACAGTGCATGACATGTAGAATGTGCTAGAACATGCTTGATAACTGGAGACTGGTGTTATTAATCACTGAGCGCTGAAGGAGACCGCTCAACTCACACTTCGAGATGCCGCTCAAAAGCTGCTTCCTCCATGAAGCCTTCCTAGTGAAAACTAATCGATTCAGGCACACCCTGGTGGCCTAGTGGCTAAGGCCCTCAGACGCAGTTCACGTACATCCCAAGGACCCCAGTTCAAGATCCAGGGCCTGGGAGAATAACCAAGGGGAACAACTAAGGAAAAATGAATAACTGTTTCTTCCTCCTTTCGCTTCCTTCCTGCCTGCTCACCTTCATTCCTGCTTGCACGTTTCCTTTAAAAAAAAAAAAAAAAAAAAAAAAAAAGATCATCTATTCAACTAATAGCACTGGGCTAGGCACAGGAGCATGGAAATGAGGGAGCAGGCCCTCAGAGGGTGTGATGAGATATGGACACACATAATTGCCACACAGAATAGTAAGTTCTAGAAGAGACTAAAGCTCCACCTGGACAAAGCCAGCTCCCCTTTGTTCTCTGCTGTACCTATAGAGCTAAAGATAAAGGAGAAACACTATAGAACAGAGGTTAAGAAAGCATCTGGGTAGGCGCACGCTGGTGGCTCAGGCATTAAGTCTGCGGCTTCAGCCTAGTCCGTATGAAGCCCAAGGACCCGGGTTTGCAACCCGAGGCCGAGACAAAACAACCAAAAAGGAACAACTAAATAAATTGATAAAAACCATTGAAGTACTGATACAATGTGGATCCACTTTAAAAAATGAAAACAGACATGACATTTTGTATGATTCCAATTACATGAAGAGTCTGAAATAGGCCAATCCAAAGAGACAAAATACAAAATAATGGTTGATAGAGGTTGTGGAAAGGGAGGATGGGAAGTAACTTCCCATTGGGTTTTCTTTGGGGTCATAATTCAGTTCTGAAACTGGATAAAAGTACTGATTGTGGGATACACCCTTGTGGCTCAGGGGTTGAGACACTGGTGTGCAGATCATGTAAAAACCCAAGGATCAAGAGTCAGGACCACGCTGAAAAACCAAGAGTGAACAACTAAATAAATAAAGATGTTACTTCCTCCTCTCCCTTCTATCCTTCCTCACTTTAAAAGAAAGTGGTGTGGGCGCGCCCTGGTGAAGTAATCGCCTCCAAAGGAGCCCGAATCACATACCCCTGGGTTCAGGTCCCAAGAACTGGGGGAAACAACCAGTGTGAACAACTAAATAAAAAGTAAAATAAAATGCTTCCTCCCCTCTCTTCCTGCCTGCCTGCCTTCTTGCTTTGATTCCTGCCTGCACCTTTCCTTAAAAAAAGAAAAAAAAGAAAGTGGTGGTGTACGATACCATTGAATTCTTTGTTCACTTTAAAATGGTTCATTGTGGCGCATCCTAGTGGAGCAGTGGTTAGGTCAATTGCCTCCAAAGAAGCAAAGGCCACATACCCCTGGATTCGTATCCCAGGGCCAAGGGCCAAGGGTAACAACCAGTGTAAACAACTAAATGAAAATAAAATAAAATGCTTTTCCTCCTCTCTTCCTGCCTGCCTGCTACTCACCTTCATACTGGCCTGCACCTTTCTCTTAAAAAAAAAAAAAAACCACCTAAAATGTTACTTTAAAATACAAAGGTTAATTGTATGTTATGTGACTCTCACTTCAATTTTTAAAAATAAATATATCTGGGTTCACTGCATGGTTATGTCAATTGACATTAAGAAAACATTTGTGAAAATTAACACCTATCCATGATTTAAAAACAAGACAACCAAACTTGAGCAGTGTAGGGACAGAAGGGAATTTCCTCCACCTGTTAAGGAGCAGCTTCAGAACACCTGCTGCTGCTCCCCCCTAGAACTGAGAACAAGGCAAGACTATTTGGTCTCACCTTGCTTATGCAACACTGTACTCAAGATCCTAGCCAGGACAATAAGGCAAGAAAAATGGGGAAAGGACAAAGCTTAAACTGTCTTTAATTGCAGGAGGCTTCATTATGCATGTAGAAAATCCTAAGAAATTTACAAAATAAAACTATTAGAACTAATCATTTTATTTAACAAGCTCAAAGGATACCAGGTCAATATATAAAAAAATATGCTAGCAATGAATAATTGGGAAATTAAATATATAAAAACATATGATGGTATCAAAACCCAAATTACTAGAGATACATTAATAAAATGTGCAAGATGTGTACTCTGAAAACTACAAAGCCTTACTGAGAGATAGTAACGATCTAAATAAATGGAGAACTAAATCAGATTTATGCATAAAATGTCAGTTCTCCTTCTACTGATCTACAGGTTCAACACAATCCCAATAAAAATTCCAGCAGAGGCTTTATTTTGGATTTTGTTTGTTTTGGTAGAAATTATCACACAGATTCTGAAATCTATATGGAAATGAAAACAAACTAGAATAACCAAAACAATCTTGAAAAATTGGAGTAAAATTGTAACACGTATGCTAATTGATTTCAAGAATAAATCTTCAGTGAGGTAACTGCATTAGACATATAGATGAATGCAACAGAATAAAGTCAAAAAATAGATCCACATACGTATAATCAATTGACTTTTCACAAAGGTGCCAAGATGATTCAATGGAGAAAGGAAGTTAGTGCTGGAATAGATCCTTACAGAAGTGTAAATGAACTGTGATCCCTACCTAAGTGCATACAGTTAATTCAAAAAGGATCAGAAGGTGCACCCTTCTGGCTCAGGTGGCTGAGATGGAGGCATATGGACCATGAAAGTTCAGGGACATTAGTTTGTGTCCTGGGATGGGATGGAAGAAGGGTGAGAACCAAAATGAACAACTAACTAAATAAAAATGCTGCTTCTTCCTCTCTCTCCCTCCCTCCCTCTTTAAAAAAAAAAAAAATTTATAAAGAAATACGCCCGAAAAGAATTCATACAAATGGTCAATAGCAGATGAAAAGATGCTCAGTATCTTTAGTTGACAGGGAAGTACAACTTGAAACCACAGTAAGAAATCACCACACACAGATCAGAAGGGCTATAATTAACAAGACTGATGATACAAAATGTTGATAAAGGGACAAGTCCAGATGCAGTAGTGGTTAGGTCAGCCACCTCCAAAGGAGCACAGTCCACATACATTCCCACGACCTTCTTCTGGGGGGAAGAACAAGTGTGAAACACTAAAATAAAATAATTTTTCCTGCTCTCTTCCTGCCTGCACCTTTCCTTTAAAACAAAAATGTTGATAAGAATTTGGAGAAACTGGAGCTCACACACTGCTGGAGAGAGTGTAAAATGGTACAATTATGTTGGGAAATAGTGGCAGTTTCTCATTAAGTTACAAGTACACTTAGGAACAGGCAGTCCTACAGCTAGCTGTTTACCTGAGACAAATGAAACGTGTCTATATGAAGACTTTGTTACGAAATTCATAGCAGCTTTATTCATAATGTAAGTGGTAGCAGTCCACTACTACAGTCTCCTTTTAGAGGAGAACTGGATAAAAGACTAAGTGTGTCTATGCCATGGAACACTACTCAGCAATAAAAAAGAATTATCAATGCATGTACAATGTAGGT
The DNA here is from genome assembly GCA_004363575.1 of Solenodon paradoxus. Taxonomy (NCBI): domain Eukaryota; kingdom Metazoa; phylum Chordata; class Mammalia; order Eulipotyphla; family Solenodontidae; genus Solenodon; species Solenodon paradoxus. Next base: position 152,427 of record RJWH01002247.1, on the reverse strand, counting down.
GAGCCTCCTAAACATTTTTGTTTAGCAAGAGAATCCAGCCACAAAAGAGAATACACTGTATTGGTTTCACTCAGATGAAGTTTTAGAACTGGCAAAACGATCTAGAGGGACAGAAAGTCGATCAGTGATTGCCTGGGGCAGAACCCAGGAGTAATGATTGCAGAGGGGCATGAAGGAAAATTCTGGGGAGTGTAAGTGTTCTATAACTCCATTGGAGTGGGTTTTGTTGGCGATGATTTTAAGGAAAGGTGCAGGCAGGAAAGAAGGCAAGTAGGCAAGCAGGAAGAGAGAGGAGGGAGAAGCTTGTTTTTAATTTTGCCGTTCATTTGGTTACTCACTAACCCGGGTCCTCAGAATGTATGTGGATTACATTGGCCAAAGGATGTGGACTTAACCACTAGGGGACACCTGGAGTGTTTTTTTTTTTTAATGTAAATTCTACTTTAATACCGTCATAAAACTAAGTTTTTCTTTCTTATGTTTTTTTAAAGGAAAGATGCGGGCAAAAATAAAGGGGAGGTGAGCAGGCAGGAAGAGATGACGAATCACCTTATTTTTTTATTTAGTTGTTCACGCTGGTTGTTTCCCCGCCAGACCTGGGACTTCACTGAACCCAGGGTTCATGTGGCCTGCGCTCCTTTGGAGAGAACTGACCCAACGGCCACTCCACCAGGGTGCACCAAAATTGAGTTTTTTAAAGACCACGTGGGTTCAATTCTTAGCCTTACATATCCTTGGGCATGTTTTTTTCATTTTAAGGTACCGCTGTTTCCTGAACAGAAAAGTAGTGGTGATGATAATAGTCTCACCTTGGGTTTTCTGTTCTGTTTTGTCTTCCTTGAAAGGATTAAATGGGTGAGTACATTACCAGCTATAACCAACCAGCAAGAAGGCCTCCAATGAACCCGCCTCCTGGGGCTCCCACCCTGCGCAGCCCTGCCCACTCCCAGTGGAAAGGCAGACCCAAGAGGCCTCTGGGAATTGGCGGTCTGTGGGTTTTGAAATCAGATCATAAAACACACGGAGCCATCTGTCCTTGGGTCTCTCATTCTGGGGGAAGCCAGCCACCACATTTGAGGCCTCTCAAGCTGCTCTAGGGTCAGGTGTGGATGGCAAGAAACGGAGGTCTCCTGCCAGCAGCCAGTGCCAGTGTGCGAGCACAGGAGTGAGCAAGCCGGCTCCCTCAGCCCCAGTCAGGTCTTTGGATGACTGGCCGATGGCAAGACTGCAACCTCAGCAGAGACTCTAAGCCAGAACCACTCAGCTGAGCTGCTCCCAATGCTTGACCCCCAGAAACCGCGAGGTAGAAAGTGTTTATTGTCTGAAGCCACATGGTCTGGGGTAGCTTGCTATGCGCAGTAAATAACAAATACGAGCCCTCAAAATATAGCTCACATTTACTGAGCGTTATCACTGACCGACTGATACTACTGGTAGGTTATAGGTCTGACGTCGTCCATTTGTCCATCTCGGACCTCTCTCCACTCTTCCGTCCTGCTTTGAGCCTAAGGAGGCTCCTATTCAGGTCAACAGTCTCCCTTGTCCTTTGGTTTCTAAGCAGGTGTGGCCAACAGGGAGCCCCAGGAGGGAAGGAAAGGAGAAGAAAGAGGTCAAGAAATGTATTCCTCTGCTCCCTCCCTGCAGGGCACCCCAGGCTGGCTGTGTCCCTGAATGGAAGGTCACAGCTTCTGTAGATGGCTTTCTCCATACAACAATGTGGGTATTAGAACTGGCCTCTCACTCTAACTGGCCCATCTTTTGCGATTTCCTGCGCCCTGCTTACTCCTAAATAACTCCTTTCTTTGAACTTCTCAAATTACCCAATTTGAGCATGCCATCTGCTTCCTGCAGGATTGACTGACTATCCTAATTAAGATCCTTTCTTGAGGCGTGCCCTGGTGACTTAGTGATTAAATCCGTGGCCTCTGGCCAGCACAGTCCACATACATCCCAAGTACCCAAGTTCACATCCCAGGGCCGGGGGAACAATCAAGACAGACAACAAAATAAAATACATATTTCTTCCTCCTCTCTCTTCCTGCCTGCTCACCTTCATTCCTGCTTGCATCTTTCCTTTAAAAAGCAGACAGATCACCTCCTTTAGAGAAGGTGGTAAAGAAGTGGGGTGACCCCACCCGCTCAGAAAGCAATGAAAAAGCAGCAGAGGCCACCCAGAGGTGTGTTCCGGTGTGCCCTGCAGGCAGTGGACACTAACAGATGTTCATTGAATGACTGATCGGCACCAGGGAGGTTCCATCACCTGACTTCCTTGCAGGTAACTGGTGCTAGAACAGGATGTCAGCATCAGAACTTCTTCAGCCAGACCCCTGCTGACCAGGCCCCCCAGCCCAGCCTCACCAGCAGCAGGAAGTGATGCACTGGAAGGAAGCAGCCCCCACCTCAGGGAAAGAGAGTCCAGAGTTATTTTTGAAAAGCAAGCGAGGCCCGCGGGCGGCCCTGGCAGAGCACTGGGCTGGAAGGGAGAGCTAGGAGCAGAGAGAACCGGCAACTACAGCAGAGCCCACACCCGGTCCCTGTGACGTCGGCCTCATGCACGGTGACATAACATGGTGGCGAGGGGGAGAGGCATCCTGCGTCTCCTTGGGAATATTTTTTTAATTGCGGGAAGATAAACATAGCATCAAATTTATCTTTGGGAATTTTGGGGCCACACCCACCCCCTGCTGAATGACATTGGGGACTGGATTCTAACAGTGCAGGGAGAGGGGACATCAGCCAAAAATATTTGCATCCAAATGGTGTGTGAGATTTTGCTTGAGGCTGGAAAAATCCTGAAACTGGAGGAGGGTTTGCTCTGAGGCAAACTGCAGGGTGGGGGCAATGCTTAGGAAAGAGTTGACATCCCCCACTCACCCCTACCCACTGGTGGGAAGGCAGAAGGGGCTGTGCGGGGACAGGTGCTGGGGCTGGAATCTGAGCTGAGAGCTGCAGGGGGCAGAGAGCGAGCAGTTGATGAACCTAATGAACTGAGCAGAGGAAGGGAGAGGTGTTTTTAACTGGGGGCGGGGGTCAGAGGCAGTCAGAGGGAGCCATCAGACCCCAAAATAACTCCTGCTTCAGCTGGGAGATTCTGGAACTAATCAAGGTAGGGATCATCTGAAAATCCATCACGGTCTGCCGAGAGGATCACGTCTCCAAGCAGGGATGGAGGGAGGAAAATGAATAAAAGCTGTGGCTGGCAGTGAGGGGCTATTGTCCTAGAAGATGGGGTCAATGGGAGCATGAGGTCCTAGGGCTGCAGATGAGGAGTATCAGTAGTTACCATCCACAGAACGTCAAATGTGTACCCAGTGCTGGAGCATGTGGCTAAGACTGAGCTCAGAAGTCAGCTGGCCTGGAACTGAGCCCCTGCTGCAGTTCTTGCTGGCAGTGTGTGTTTAGACAAATCACTTTTCCCCACTCTGGGTCTCTATGTCCTTATCTGGGAAAACGAAGATAAAATGCCTACCTGCCCATAGATAAAATGTTGAGAATAAGAGCTCCGTGCTTGAAAAAAAAAATTTTAAGAGAAGAAAGGGAGAGGCGGTAAAAGCATTTGAGAAAGGAAGAGGAGGAAGGAAACTATTTAGTTGTTCCTTTTTGGTTTTTCACCCCAGGTCCGGGCCTCGAACCCGGGTCCCTGGGCTTGACACAGTCTGCACACCAATGTCTAGCCACCTGAGCTATAAAGGTGCATCCCAATGCTTGAGAATGTCTCACAGGCATCTCCCCAGCAACCCTAGGGAGCAGTGTCCACCTCGTCTTACAAGGGAGTAAACTGGAGCTCAAAGAATCCAAGGCCACGTGACTAATAAGTGGGTGTGTCAAGAGCCTGAGAATGTCCAGTCACTAGGTCCCTCCTCAGCTGGGCTGTGTGGAGGCCAGTGGTCCCAGGCAGGCCCAGCCTCTCTCCCGCCACCTCTCTCCCCAGATCCCCAGAAGCAGATCCAATGTGGACGATGGAAACAGCCTACAGGTGAGATGTGTGGGGTCCAGTGAGGAGAAAGTTGCCATCAACCAGCCTGGGACCTTGGCTGAGTCCTTTCCCTCTCTGGGGGAGACCTGGGCAGCTGCAAGGCATGCTTTCCTGTGGTGGTCCCTTCCCTTCCTCTGGGGAGTGGTTCCAGGCAGAGGAACAGCAGCATGAGAGCAAGCGCGGCACACTTGGGGAGCTGCAGAATCATCTCACAGCCTGGCTGATTCATCCATTAAATGATCCAACCCATGTTTATGACTGCAGGCCAGGCTCTGTCCTCGGGGCTGGGGTACAGCGCAGAACACGGCAGATGAAAACACCATCTTCGGGGGGGCTCACATTCTAATTGAGGGACAAGGAAAAGCCAAGTTAACAAAGCAATAACCAGGATCATCTCCGAAGTGCTATGTGAATACTAGCACATAAAGCATCTACCATAAGCCATGCATTAACAGAGAGTAAATAATTCCACCCTTACTACAACCCGTTAAGGTAGTTAGTTGCTAGTATCAGCACTCCCATTTTACAGAGGAGGAAACCAGCACAGAGAGGTTTAGCAATTTGCTTAATGCCACACAGCTAGGGAGCAGCAGAGCTGAGATTCAAAGCCAAGCGTCACGCTCCATTGTGCAGGCTGGTGGGGAGAGCATTAAATAGGGCAATTTGTTCCGGGGAGCACAAGGTAAAGAGGTGACATCTGAGTTGAGGCATATGATAAGAGGCCAGCCACAGGAAGCCCAGGAAGCAGAAGATTCCAGATGGAGAGAACAGCGTGTGTGAAAACCCTAAGGTGAACAGCAGCTTGACAGGTAGGAAGGACTAAGAGATCAGCTTTAGGAGCAGAGCAACAGGAGGGGAGGTCGGTGGGGCGCTGGGGTACAGGGCAGACGTGGCAGTAGGGAGGAGGCACTGCGGCCGCATCCAGAATGCCCCAGCCGGTCCAGGGCCGCTGAGGAAGTGTGGTCAACAACGGTCTGACAGGTATGCTGGCCTCTCCTCTCTGCTCCAGCCCAGGCAGACCCAGGAAAAGCTGAGCTTTCCCCCAGGGCCTGGTACCAAGAAAGGGCCACACCTGGGCCTCTGCCAGCACCAACCCCAGATGGCCACCTCCATGACGGACAGGGAAGGCTTCCTCGCTTTCCTCAGTCCTCATCCGCCCCGAGCCGGTGCTCTCTAGAGAGCCGTGGATGAGGGCCTCCTGGCCCCGTCCCCGTCCCCTATGCTGGAGTTCGACGGCAGATTCCACCCCTGCGTGGTCTCGGGTAGGTGGCTTCACTTCTCTATATCTCAGTTTCCTGGGACGAAAATAGGAATAATAATCATCCTCACCTCTAGGGTCACTGGAGAATTAAACAGCTTCAGAGGGGGCTTTCTGGGATGAAAGCTCATCTTGACCTGAGAGGTGTTACAGGTAACACTTTAGATTTGTGCATTTTACTGCATGTCCATTATAGGTCAACATTTAAAAAACTGCAGCATCCTGGCACCTGGCCAGCACCACACAGACGTCCCCGAGAACGAGCATTAGGTGTTCTGTGACTTGATGCTGAATGAGAACCTTCACGCCCTTCCATAGTTCACTCATCATATCTTTGATTTCCAGTGCTTTGGAAACTACCTGCTAAGGGAACTGACACTTAACGTGTCCAGGACTGGGCTCTTCCTCCCTTCACCGAAGTCCTGCTCCTCCTCCAGGCATTCCCATCGGCGCAGTGACTCAATTCAGAACTGTGGATGTCATCTGTCTGCCTCCTCCTTCCTTCATCAACCCCAGTTAGCCAACCCATCACTAAGACCATCTCCAAAGATGGTCCCCGTGACTCCCCTTTGTAAGGGCATGCCGGCCTCCAGACACGAGGTAGAGCTTACCCACGCCCGAAAGAACAAGGCTGGACCCTTTATTACTCCATATCTCCTGGTCTTCCTCTGGCATTTCTCTGAACAAACCGCCTCTTGAATACTCTCCCTACCAACCAGCAAAATGGAGCCAAATGGTGGGAGTTCGAATCTCAGATCTATTATGTGATATGGGGCAAGTTACTCAGAACTAAAGCAAAATGAACCAATGACCTACCTGTAAGAATTTAAACATTCTAAAACAATAAGAGAAAAATATAGGGGTAAATTTTCATGACCTAAGTTTGGCGGTGGATTCTTAGATTTGACTAAAAGTACAAGCAACAAAAGAAAAAAATAAATACATGGACCTTCATGGAAACTTTTTGTGCATCGAAGAGCATTAAGAAATGAAAAGACAACCTAGAGCATGGGAAGAAATATTTGCAAGTCATATATCTGATAAGGGCTTAGTATCCAGAATATATAAAGAACTTACAACCTCATAACAAAAAAGACAAAAAACCTAATAGACAAAGAAGATACATAAAGGACCAAAATGTTCATGAAAAGATGCTCAATATCACCAGTAACTAAGGAAACGCAAATAAAAGCCACAGCGGCATACCTCCTCACATCTACTAGGATGGCCTTCATGTTTAAAAATTTCCTTTACTTAAAAATAAACAACAACAGAAGACAGTGTTGGCAAAGATGTGGAAAAGCAGGGATCCTCAGACACTGCTAGTGGAAGTGTAAAACAGTGGAAAGAGCCTCTGTGGAAAACAGTTTGGCGGTTCCTAAAAAAATCCAACATAATGTTACCGTATAACCCAGCAATTCTATTCCTAGGTATATACCCACAAGAATTGAAAGCAGGGACTCAAATGGATACTTTTTTTTACCAATGTTTATCGAAGCACTATTCACAACAGCCCAAAGGTGGAAATAACCCAATCAACAGATGAATAAATTGTGGTATATCCATTCAATGGAATATTATTCAACAATTAAAAGGAGTGAAGCAATGATTCATGCTACAACTTGATTTAGCCTTGAAAACATTATGCTAAGTCAAAGAAGCCAGACACAAAATGTTATATATTGTAAGATTCATTTTCTATGAAATGCCTGGAATAGGTAAATTCCTAAGGACAGAAAGCAAACTGCTAAGGGCTGGGGGGCAGGGAGAGATGGGGAGCAGTAGCATAATGGGGATAGAATGTTCCTATTTTTTTTTTCTCCTTGGATACTTACTTTTTCTTGCATTTGTTAAAAATATGGAACACTTCACAAATTTGCATGTCATCCTTGCCCAAGAGCCATGCTAATCTTCTCTATATCATTTTAATTTTAGTCGATATGTTGCCAAAGCGAGCACTGGAGTGAAAGATGCAGTCAAGCAGGAAGTGAGAGGAAGAAACAGTTTTTTTAGTTGTTCATCCTGGTTGCTCAACCCACACCCCTCATTCCAAGTCTTGAACCCAGGTCCTTGGGATGTATGTAAACTATGTCTGGTGTCCTTATCCACTAGGCCATGAGGGCACACCATGGAGTGTTCTTATAATGTGATGCCATGTTGAAATTAAGAGAGCTGTTGATTGCACAACATTGCAAAGGCACTAAATGCCACCAAACTGTACCTGCGATAATATGTATTAATAATACTGCTAATGAATAAGTACATACAAAAGAGGTAGGTGCACCCTGCTGGAGAAGCTGTTAGGTCAATTGCCTCCAAAGGAGCACAGGTCACATACCCTTGGGTTCAATTACCAGACCCAGTGGGGAACAACCAGTGGGAACCACCAAATAAAAATGAATAAACACTTCTTCCTCTTCTCTTTAAAAAAAAAAAAAGTAAGGAGAGAAAGAAAGAAAACTCAAAGAGGCAGTGCTATTCCCCTTCCCCTTGACTCAGACTGGTCTTGGACTGACTTTGACCATCAGGATACACTAGAAGTGATGTTCTGGGACTTGAGGCCAGATCTTAAAAAGCATAGCAACTTCTGCCTCTTGGAAGCCGGCTGCAGAGCTGTAAGAAGCCCAAGCCCGATGGAGAGGCCAAAGGGAGATGAACCAAGGCCTCCTAACCAACAGCCCCGCCGACTGCCAGTCATATGGGTGAGCCATTTTGGAATCTTCAGTACGTGTCCCAGCTGACAATACCTGAGGTAGAACGACCATGTGACCCCCTAGAATCATAAAAAATAGCAGGTTATTTTTTTAAACCACAAAGCTTTGGGGTAATTTATTACACAGCAATAGGTACCTCTAAAATCTTCTCAAAGCTGTCCATTTGTCTCCATCCCCACTCCCTGCACCCTAGTCCAGGTCTCTCTGCTACCCCCAGGCAGCAGGCCCCTTGTCCATCTCCTGACCTTCAGTCCAGCCTTTTGAAGTCCATCCTCCCGCAAAGCCAGAGGGAATCTTCTGGCCCCTGATCTTATTTTCTCAGTCCTCCAGCAGGTTTCCAAGCCCCTTCACGTGGACAGCAAGTCTTGTATGATCTGTCACTGTCTGTCTCTGAAGCCCCATGACACTCACTCACACCTCTAAACCCCGGAACTCAGGACTGCTCCCCTTTAGCACAAGTGATCCCTCTATCTTGAACACTCTCTCCTACCACCTCTCTTCTCCTGGCTGGCTCTTTTTCTCCTTTGGCCTGTCATTACCTCCAGGAAGTTTTCCTGGACTTCCCAAGTTAGCTACCGCCTCTGGGCACCCACTCGACCCTGTTCTTACCCGCATCACAGTGGCTACCCCTGAATTGCTCTTACAATTTTAACAACCAATCTCTCCTGCCACACTGTAAGCAAAAGATGAAACCTTTGTGTTGTCAGGTCAACCGCGGGGCTACAACATACCAGGTACTCAGGAAAAGCCAGGAGAATGGAAGTGTGAATCCTAGGAGAACTTGGAAGTGCAAGCTGGGAGCCACCTCATATCTGACATGAGACTGGGGCGATAAAGGCCAGACTGGGAGAATGGAGGCCTCCTTCATGTGCCCCACACCTCTGCTTGAACCGCTGGACTGCACTAACTGAACCACTCACTGGTCCATCGCCCCGCTGTAAAGAGATGGTGTCACGCACATGTTACTTGCATGAGCTGTGCAGCCCAGTCCTAAATTCTGGATCAGCAACTGCCTGCCTGGGGGACCTGCAGGAGAGACCTCCCCTCCCTGAGCCTCACTCCCCTCATCTGTAAAATAAGGCATGTTAATGACTCCTCATAGGTTGTCACGGGGAATAAATGAGATAATGGAAGTAAAAATGATCTGCATCTTAGCTGGCACATGGCAGACTCCCTGAAATATCATCTGGTCTCTGCTCGCCTCCCCATTAGCTACTGATATGGGCCTAGATTGTGCCTGGCATGTGGCAGGTGTACAGCCAATGCCTCAGGGAGGAAGGAAAGAAGAATCTGATGCGGAAACACTAATAATCATAGTAGCACATCAGTATTAAATATTCCATCTTCACAACCCCTAAAGGAGGTGAGTGCTATCATTGTACCCATTTTACGGGGAATGAAATCGAGGCCCAAGAGCACACAAGTCCTGAGTAGTGTAGGCTACTTTGAATCCAGGCAGTCTGAGTCCTTTAGCGGATTCCTATCCTGTCACTACCCTATCCTGCCTCTCTTGTTAGCCTGGCCCTTAGCTAACCAGCTTTGCGATCTCAAGCACTTTAACCTTTCTCTGGGCTTCTGTTTCCCCACCTGCCAGGGGATCCAGGGCAAGGGCATTTCCCATTCTAAGAATCCAGGCCCTGGTCAGTGACCCTCTGGGACTCAACTGGGACTCCTTCCAAGGACTGGTCACGGGTAGGGAGCGAAGTAGTGACAGCTGTGCCACTTCCCCACTGGGGGGAGTCTGGCCGGTGCCTAAGGGGCCCTCAGGGAAGCTGAGGTAGCCACCCCCAGATGTCTATTCTCATCCCTGGCCTAGTGCCGTGCTGGGGAAGCAACAGCTATTTTGAGTCCCTTCTCCCTCCAAGCATGAGCGGTAGGAAGGCGCTGGGAACATCCCGAACTGGAAGGCAACCCATCACAGCCTCTCCCTGGACCTGGGCCACATCAGCCTGCAACTTTGTTCCTTTCTCCACCCCTGGTGATGTGCCTCTCTTTGGCCGCAGGTGCAGCACTAGGAGAAGTGATTGCAAGGGATTTCTGCTGGAGGCTGGTAGGAGACTGGGGCCCAGGGTGTCTGGGCTTTGCCCTCAGAGGAAAAGCCAGAGCAGCCACAGCTGGACCCACCAGCTGGGAGAAAGAAATGCTCTAAGCTTGGAATTAGGGGAGACAGCATGCAGGACAGTAGCAGAAAGATGGCTAATATTTCCTGAGTGCTCAAATGAGACAGGCTCGGTTCTAAGTACCTGACACGGGGATAAGTCATTCACATTTTCACAGAGCAGAAACTGAGATGCAGAAGGCAGGTGTCTTGCCCAAGGTTACACAGCTGATAAATAGTGGAGTCAGGACTGAAACCCAGGCAAACTGGCCGTGGAGTCCACACTTTTAGCCACTTTTATCCTCTGTGAATGTCCCAAGCCTGGGGGTGAATATAATGAGGGAAATGAGTACCGGCTTGAGTCAATTCCCCTTTGCTATCCCCAGTCATATGAGAGTCCAGAGTACCTTAGTGAGCTCATCTTCCTCACCTGCAAAATGGGAATGATTGTTCCCACTTCTGGAGTTGAGGGAAGAATTAGGAATAGAACTGCTCTGGCAGAATAGCAGTTGGGTCCACCGCCTCTGGCCTAGTGCAGTCCATATACATTCCAAGGACCTGGGTTCAAGATGAACAACTAAATAAACGAAATAAAAGAAGTAAAGGTACTTCCTCCTCTCTCTTCCTGCCTGCCTGCCTACCTGCCTTTGCTCACCTTTATTCCTGCCTGCACCTTGTCTTTAAAAAGAAAATGAGTAATAGCATATTTGAGAGACTGGGTCTCAGTAACTCTTCCAAATCTTGCCATTCACACAGCACACAGTACAATCATATGGTACAAAAGGGAACGCAGTAAAGAGCATGTGCCTCCTACTTCACACCCTTCTTTCCACCATCAGCAGCTTGGGGGTCACCTTTTGGAAGTTTCCATGCACATAGACAGAGAGGCTATACAGACTAAAGGTTCAGAACTGGGCTCTCTGGTCCAAATCCTGGCCCTGCTATTTACTTACTAGCTATGTGATGCTCAGGCAAGTTACTTGTCCTGTCTGTGCCTCAATTTCCTCACCCGTAAAGTAGGGTTACTACAACTAAGTACCTACTCTATAGGGTAGTTGTGAGGATTAAATGAGCTCATCTACTTAGAGCGGTGCACACCCATAATCTATCTAAGGGCATGACGCAATGCTCCTGCAATAACCTTTTTAAAAGTAAAAACCTAACCTCAAAAAAATGAGTTAATCGGCATCCCCTGGTGGAATAGCAGTTAAGCCAACTGCCTCCAGAGGAGCACAGTCCCCACATACATTCTAAGGACCTAGGTTCATGTCCTGGGTCCAGGGAAACAACAAAGATGAACAAATAAATAAAATAAAGTGTTTCTTCCTCCTCTCTCTTCCTTCCTGCATCTTTCTTTAAAAATAAAAAAGAGTCAATCTATGCAAAGTGTTTAGAACATTCTCTGGCACATAGTTGTCCCATAAATAAACACGCATACCCTGTATCCTTGCTGGCAGACCAAACCGAGGCAGCTTTGTCACCACAAGCAATGTTGCAAGATACATCCATGCTAGCTGTCACTGGTACAAATGCAAGAATTTCTTGGGATAAATTCCTGGTGGAGAGCTTGCTGGGTAAAACAACAGTGCCCTTATAGTTTCAATTAATTTTTGGCTGGGCAAAGGCTCACAGCAGGCAGAAAAGAGGGAAAGTGGCCCACAAGGCCGCCATCACAAAGAAAGAGGGAGTATGGCATTGGTCTCTGAGGTCCAGGGAGGCCCATGTCTGCCCTGATAGCTACAGCAGCTCCCCAGGCCTCTGGCCAAGCAGGTGGAGGTTTAAGTTTACCTGGGGTGCAATAAAGGTTTTACAGGGAAATTGATTGATTGGATCAGAAGAGCAGGAGCCCTTAATGATCAGTGGCTGCTTAACGAAATGCTGAAGCAGAGAGTTTTCCTTTGGATCAAGGATCACAGCACTCTCTGGGTTGTGATGCCAACAGCATCTCAAAATGGCACCCCAAATGGGTTCTCCTTTGGATACGTCCCAGATATCCCAGAAGAAGAAGTAAAGAGCCAAGGATTCAGAGCACAGGTTTCTGAGAAAGATAAATTATTTTTCGTTGGCTCAAATGACAGTGTGATCTTAAACAAGTCATTTCCCTCCCTGAGCCTCAGAGAAGAATGGGACCCAAGAGGTTCTTGTGAGATCTTCATGAAGTCAAACACATAAATGCCTAGTACAGTGTCTGGTACATAGTGAAAGCCTAATATATGGTCTACCCAGAAAATAAAGATCAAGAATTAAGGCAGCAACTCCAGATCTCACCCCAGAAGACAAGGAAACAAGCACACAGCAGTAGCTCCCTCGCACCCCACCCAGCCTCCCATCCAACTGGGCATTTTAGCAATTGCTCTCACCACTTCCTAGGGGATGCTCTGGATTTCCCAGTCTGTGAAATGGATTGGGCTGTGATATAATTTCCCATTTTTTTTCCTTTAAGAGAGAAAGGAAGGAAGGGAGAGGAAGAGGAAGAAGAAAGGAAGGAAGAAGGAAGGGAGGGAGGGCCTTCTTTCTTCTTAAACTCAGACCCTTGGGCTTTTTGTGATCAGCATGCCAGCCCGCTGAGCTGGTTCGGGATCTAATCTAAAAGGGTAAATTGAGGGGAGGACCACTCAGATGGGAAGGAAAGGCGCTCAAAAATGTTTCACAAGGTCCCCTCCCGCCCCCGCCCCCGCCCCGCCCCGCCCCATAAGAGCGATCTGGGACTGTCTCCTCTGAGAAGCCCTGGGGTGACAACAGCGGGACGTGCGCCACTGAGGCCGGCACGTGGACCGCATGGCCGCAGCACAGCTGCGGGGCTGGCAGATAAGATTAGTCTGTTCCTGGGTTGCTTTCGTGCTGTGAGTTCGCCTGGGTTCCCTGCCCCGCCTGCAACCTGGGGGCAACGACCGCTGAGCGCCTGCCCGGCCCGACCTGCGGGGCGGTCAAGGCCGGCACACCGGTGGCTGTCGAGCGGATCCCGCGGTCGGGAGGAGGCAGCCGCGCTCCACGCCCCCGCAGCGGGTTCCCCCCCCCCCCCGGCCTCCCACGCCGCGCGGCGGGGCCCCGGGTGACTGCAAACAGCCGCCGGGCTCATTAGGAGACGTGTAATTAGCGGCTGGCGGAGCGCAGCCGACACCGGCTAATTACCGAGGGGAGCGGGCTGCGTTGCCGCTGCCGCCGCCCGGCCATCGTGGCGTCTGGCAGCCCTCTGGCCCCTAGAGGGACCCGCAGGGAGCTGGGCCTGGTCCGCGCGGGAGGCCCGCGGCCACCTCCTCTGGGGCTGTGCCTGGGGAGGGGAGGGAGCCGGGGAAGAAGGGAGAAATCTTGCCTTCAAATCAGGGTTCGCTGTGCACGCGCAGAGCCAGAAGTTTTACCCACGTGTCACCTTTAATCTCAGATCCACCCGGGAGGAAGGAACCACGGTTATCCTACGGCTCAGATGACGCCACTGAGACTCAAAGCCCTGGATCACCCGCCCTGACAGCACGGAGAGGGAATTGGAACCTCCATCTGCAGGCTTTCCATTTTGCACCAGGTGGACAAGTGAAACCGTGAACAGGGCGCCAGTCATCTAGACCCCAGGGACAGGGACCCCGGAGTCAGATAACTTTGGATTCGAATACCTTGATCCTGCTCTTTCTTGGATGTGCCTTTGGTGTCAGCCCAACTGCATGTATAAAGTGGGAGTGATGATGGGACTGAGTGATTTAAAGGCTGGGGGAAGTGCTGAAAGTGTTATTTTAGGAACCGGAGGAGTGTTAGGTGGCCGAGTCCAGCTCTCTCCGCAAAATACGGGCTCAGATGCCCTCTACTGACCAGAGGAAGAGGCTGGCGCGACCGTTTGGGGTTAAGGTTGTGGGAATCGGTAAGAAAAAGTCAGAGATTGGTCCCTCAGCAGGTCTACAGCCCTGTCCTCCACTCTCCCCACCCCTACCGTCTCTTTAAGGTGGCAAACACGCAGGAGATGGGAAACTGTGGGCTCTCCCGATCCTTCAAATATTCTACTGTGAAGCCTGCTCCCCACTCCATGGACCCGAGGGCCAGTCAAGTCCATGACACTTGTACGGTGTCAGAATTGGAATAAAGAGAAGGCTGTGCACCTTGTCTTTATGGGTGTAAGTGCTGGGTGTAACGTGAAAATCTAGAACAAACATTCGTGGGACGCAAGCAATTTAACAGTGGCACAAGCAAAGAATGCAATATCGAGCAACTAAAACACTTACATAAAGATCAGCAACAGGCAAAGTTAATCTATCATAATTGAAGGCAGAATAGAGGCTACACCTGGGAAGGATTTTGGCTGGGAAGGAGACATGGGAACCCTCCTGGGTGCTGGAAATGCTCTTTTTTTTTTTTTTTTTTTCTTTTTAAAGGAAAGGTGCAGGCAGGAATGAAGGCCAGCAGGCAGGCAGGGGGAAAAAAAGCAGCATTTTATTTGTATTTAGGTTGTATGCGTCCCCACACACTCCCGAACCCGGGACATGAAGCTGGGTCCTAGGGATGTATATGGGCTGCACTCCTTTGGAGGCAGCTGGCCTGACCCACTACTCCACCAAAGAACACCTGAAAATACTCTATTTCTTAATCTGGGCAGTGGCTATATAGGTATAATGTATATAAATATTTATTGAGTTGTATACTTAATAAGCACTTTCTATATTTTTTAAACGGAGGAAGGCAGAAACGCAGGCCTGGAAGAAACGGAGAGGAAGAAGCATTTTTACGTATTTACTTCATTTTGGTTTTGCCCCTGTCCAGCGTCCTTGGGCTTTTAACATGGTCCACACATTAGCCACCTGGGCTATCAGGGTGCACTCACTTTATGTAGGTTATAACCTCAGTAAGACAGTTTTTAAAAATTCAAGCAAAGCAAAAAGAGTTCTAAAAGTATGGTTCTCTTCTTCAAAAGACCACGAAAAGAAAAACGTAATTTTACATAGGCAGCAGTTCTCATCTCAATTTCTTTTTTGGTCTCATGACCCCTTTACTCTCAAAGTATGAGGACCCCAAAGAGCTTTCATTTTTTGTGTCAATATTTAGCATGGGTATCCACACAGAAATGTTTAAAACACAAGACAGGGCACGCTCCTGAGGCTCCCGAGGCGCAGGCCATTAAAGCCCCAGGTCCCTCCAGGGAAGGGGGATGGAGGAAGCACAAAACACAATGACATTGGTTGTCAGTGAAGTCAACACATCATGTGTCCTCTGGAAAACTTCACGGTCCACTCTGAGTAAGTGGGAAAGGCAAATAACATCTTAATATTGTGATCAAAGTAATGTGCATTTGGAGACGGCCTGAAAGAGTCTGCGAAAACCCAGCGGTCCTCACACGTCACTCTGAGAACGACTGACAGGAGAAAATGATGGAAGACAAGGCACTACATACTAAATTATTCTCTCTTGGTACTGGGATTATATGGTAGTTTATTTGCTTCTCTGTGGTTTTCTATTTTTAAAAAGCTGGAAGCTACAACCACCACGGACTGTTTTTGCAAACAGAAACCGAGACGACACACTTGACTCTGTAAGGCTATCGAAAGACCCAAACAGCAATAACATATTTGGCGGTGTGGAAAAAATACGCCGAGCTCTAGCTTCCGATTGCCTGTGTCAATACCTGGCCTGAGTCTTGCCTTCAAAAGCTCCACTGTCCATCCTGGCGAGAGGCACACTGTATTGTAAGGTAGTGAAAAGCGAATGTTTTGAGGGCCCCGAATGCAGCAGTTGCATCCACGCAGTTCTGCGAACTCCGCGGCGAACCGCGGGGCCCGGCCGAGGAAAGCCGCGGCATCCAAGCGGCCGCTTCGGAACAGCCGCACGGCGAGGCCGTCAGCAAGCGCATGCGCTCCGCCAGCGCCAGGGAGGCGGGCTTGAAGGAGACGGACGCAGGGCTCGACCTGTCAGCATGCTAGGCCCGCCCCCTACCCTGCCTCCCTCCCTGGGCGGTGGCGAGACTCCAGACGCCAGCTTATTGGTCGCCGGCCGGGCGCAGACTTCCGGTTTTAGCGTCGGTCGCGGGACGCGGAGGCCGCCATGGTGCGTTTCAAGCACAGGTAATCGTCCCCGTCCGCCCGCTCGCTGCCCAGTTGCCGCGCTGGCTCGGGGCTCACCTACCTCTCGCCGGCCGCAGGTACCTACTCTGCGAGCTGGTGTCTGACGACCCCCGCTGTCGCCTGAGTCTGGAGGACCGAGTGCTGAGTAACCTCGTGCGGGAAACGATCGCCCGCGTGCACGGGAATTTCGGCGCGGCGGCCTGCTCCATCGGTTTCGCGGGTGCGAGCAGCTGGGAACCTGCGCAGGGGAATCTGGTGGGAAAGAGAAGGGGTGGGGGCGACCCCAGCGGCTGTCAAGCGAGATGCCTGTACGATAGCGTCCTTTTTAGGTGTCTGGGACCCCGACTTCTAGAATCCAAAGTTAGATGAAGAGCTAAGTGCGGAAAGCGGTGAGACTTGGGCAAGAAAGAAACCCCTGTATCCGCTGTCATGTGTGTATTTAGGGGTTGTGATTAACAGGATAGTGAGGAGAGGGAAACAGCAAAGTTCCGAATAAATTATTTGGTTAAACTGACGTCAGAATTACACCTGTAAAGCTCTTAATAGAACTGTTGTTACACGATCGTGAGAGGAAGGTTACCTGGTTTAAAACTAGTTCCTTCTTTCATCATATGCTTGGAATTGAATCCTGAAGAATTAAATGAATATAAGCACAATTCTATCCCTCCTTCCATTAAAATAAAGGTTCATTCTAAAAAAGGTGTTTCTCTTTAGGAAACTTTTCACTCACTGATTTGTCCCAAGTACCACTACCTAGAACAGTCTCCTTCACATAATTACCCTAAAGGTTTTTTAAGCTGCCCCCATGAATCCAAATTAACCAGAATGATTTTTTACCAATGATTTCTTTCCCCCCACTTTTGTAGTCCGATACCTCAACGCCTATACTGGAATAGTGCTACTTCGGTGTCGGAAGGAGTTCTACCAGCTTGTGTGGTCAGCGCTTCCCTTCATCACATTCTTGGAGAACAAAGGACACCGTTACCCCTGTTTTCTCAACACGTTACATGTGGGAGGTATGGTGAATGTTGTCTGGTTGCTGGTTTCCCATAGATAACAGGTTCAGAGTTCTGTCTTGACTAATGCCTGGGTCTGCCTGCTGAGAACAAGGTACATTCCCATGGCTCTCTGCTGACCACAAAGCTCTCTCTCTGCCAGGTACAATTAGAACATGTCAGAAGTTCCTGATTCAGTACAACAGGAGGCAGCTGTTGGTCTTATTGCAGAACTGCACTGATGAAGGCAAGTCACCCTAACCCCGTGCCCTCCGAGCAGTGACCAACCTTCGGCTGGGTAAGACGTCTTTCATCCCTGTTCTCTCGTCTTTCTCCAGGAGAGCGGCAAGCAATCCAGAAGTCTGTTACAAGAAGCTGTTTACTGGAGGAGGAGTCCAGTGACGAGCTTTCAGAGAGTGGCGGCGAGGAGGCAGCTGACGCAATGGAGTGACCCTCTGCTGGTTGCGCTGTGCCTTGCCTCAGGGCCCACTTAGCGGAATAGGACTTGTTGGGGGCAGAAAATAGAGCAAGGTCGGAGTTGGTGCTGGCAGAACATCAAGGACACCAGGCCCAGAGACCAGGCGAAAGCCACCATGGAAAAGAACTGGGAGCAGTGTTTTTATAACTTTCATTCCCCAAAGCAAGATACGGTTGTGAAGTTGAGAGCAAAGGAATGCACACGCAATCCAACATACCTATGAACTTAACTCACGTAAACTGCTTGAAGCAGTGCTGTGTATGAGCCCAGTAAACAGTTGGAGAGCAGGATGATCAGGGCCTTCAGTCCTAGAGACCGTTGGCCCCAACCCCAGCTTTCTATCATCTCACTCATGTTTCTCTTCTGTGGCACCCCCTTCCTCAACCCCTGCTCCCAGGATAGAGCCCAGCAAGGACACACTCTAGAGGCGGCAGCATCTTCTGTAATTGTCCAGACTGACTGGCAAGCAGTGGGCAAATTCCCCACTTAAAATGGAGGACTTGTTCACGTGACGTTGCCTTGACCCAGTGATGCCTGGCCAGATGACCCTGCAGGCTGTGAATGCCGTTTTTCACTGATGCCGTCTCCCTAACTGCCTAGGAGTACGTTTAAAATCCATAGCTGGTTTCTCAGCATTTACCATACTTAGGCAGTTCCTGCTTGTCCACGTGTGAGTCCCCTACACCTGGCCTCAGTGGGAAGACGCTCCCCGTGTGGTAGCCATGCAGTCTCTAACTTGAGGCCTGGTATCCTCAAGTCCCTGGATGCACCTAAGCAAATGAGGTCATTTAGAGTAGAAGTATTAGACACAGCAACTAAACCAGCACAGACCTATTAGTATTGACCCAAAGGGCCTTGTTGGACCCTGACAGCTCAGGTGTAAGTTAAGTCCACATTTCCAGCGTTAATTCCATAGTCTAAGGACCAAAGTTTGCGGCCTAGGGCCTTAGGGGAACCACCAAAATGAACTAAAAATTTTTAGACTTATTGTTTTTAAGAGGAAGGAAGAGAGGAATAAGATCCCTTGTCAATATCTACACTAGGTAGCCAACAAATAATGCAGTTCTTGTACTTGAGAGGGAAAAAGGCTGCCCTCACCCGGTGCCAGCTTCTGGTGGTTTTCTGCCGTCCGCCTTCCCTATTGCCGTATGCCTGCAGACAGATAAAACTGCCTCTATGGGAGCTGGAAGGGAGAAGAGACTTCTGATCAGTTTTGATCTGATCTTAATATTTCTCGGATATTTTCTCTGATACAATTTCAAAGTCCCTTACACATTTAACAGCAAAATTGGTGATTTTTGCTTCAATGCGCCGCCCACCCTCATGTCAGGGATGGAATATCTTTATCCACTCGAGAGTTCCTGAAGAACAGATTACATCTAAACCCAGTTTAAAGCCCTCTTGTCCTGACACAAGGAAAGGCATTCCTCCGTGACATAGAATTGCTCGAGTCAACGGGAGGCTTAGTTCACCCTATTTAAAGTACGTCTCACTAACTTGTAATGAACTTAATAAAAACAATAGTTCACAATGCTTGTGCAGGTGATTTATTGTAACTATTTGCCTTCAGATTCTGTTACACCTCGAGGTCACTTTTAAGCAGCAAAAGAATTCACATCACTCACATTCAGCTCAAACGAAGGCATGAGACTGCTCTAGGCGATGGCAGGCAGTGGGCAACCGCACTTCCTTCAAACTCGCCCTGCCTGCCTTCAGGTATGCCTGCCTCCAGTAACTCAAGCCACTGTCAACTGAAACAAGTTTATTAAATCTAAGGCTGGCAGGCCCCAGGGCTTCCTTTCGACAGCAACACAGCTTTCTTTGCCAGAGAAGCCACGTTCTAGGAAGCCAAACCCTCAGTGACACATGCAAGTGTGACCCAGATCTGGCACCACAGCCTGACCCTCTGTCAGAAGAAACACTGCAATTCAAGCTGGGTATCCTAAATCCATTTTATTCCCACACCTGCTTCTTTAACAGAACAGAAAAAATACCAACTAAAAAAAAAAACTAATCAGTGTGCTGAAAGCACGATGCCAACAGGTGTCCCAGGGGAGCAGAGCTAGCCACCACTTGGTTCGGGCTGTTCCAAAGGCTGCTGAAGGGACTCAAACTGGTTTTAGGTTGAGAAATAACTACTTACACATGGGTCAAAAAGACTAACCTGGCAGCAAACTAAAAACCTTGGCAGGAAGAGATCTCTTATGTGTCAATACTTTATTTTGGTGTAAAGATGGGAAGCTGGAAAATACACTGTATTTAAAATTTTCTTGGTTCCCCCCTCATGTTGTGGAAACCCCCTCCCCCCAGAGCTAATCTGTTCAAACTCAAATACTTAAAAATGACAGCAGCAAAACAAAAGCATGGGGGAAGTAACAGATGGAGAAGGCAGCCCGGCCTGGTAGTGTCACTTCGTATGGACGACTGAAGTGCTGAACAGGAGCTTCTGTTTCTGTTTTTTTCTTTTCTTTCCTCCTTTCTCTTCTAAATGGAAACACAGAGAGAGCTTAGCTTACAGTGTCACACACCCCGTCTCCTGGCTGGGTTTCATTACAGAGACAGAGTAGCAGCTAAGGTGCGGGCTCTGGAACTAAACTACGTGACTTCAGATACTAGTCTCTGCATACTCTAGGTGTTTGTATCTGGGTAAGTCGTTTTATGTCCCCAGACCTCAGTTTCCTTCTCTGTAACCTTAGAGCTATACACATTTAATATGCTAATCAGCAAAACACAATTAGCGCAAAGCCCAGTGATAGAAAGCACACGTGTTAGCACTGTTCTTAATCAACACTACTGCAGTATGGAGTCTGACTTTTCCATCTATTCGTCACCCTTCACCAACTCTGTTCTAAAATGTACACGATCTACTCTCCATGATGTCTTGGAAAGGGAAGAGCTCTTTTTAAGAGATTCTCATATCCAGACTTTAGAGTTAATGTCCTACGTGACACACCACATGGGCTGTTACGTGATAACGATGTGGGCAAAGCACACAAGTAATGAATGATTCCTGCCACTAGATCAGGCAGTACCCGTCTGGTACATCTGAGAGCCCTGTGCTAAGCACCCTGTTATTTACCCTCACCAGAGAGGGGGTCCGAAGCAGCTGGTGTGTCCAGTTTCATGAAGGCTGCCTCAATAGCTTGACTGAAGGAATTTTGGAAACTGGGCACAGGAACACGGTCTGAGTTATCACTCTCCCCATCACTGTCCACAGGGGCAGGAGGAACTAAACTGTTTTCATCTAAAAATAAAAAAATTAAAGATACCTGTGTTTCAATTCTAGAAACGATGCTACAGCCTTTTACTTTCTAAAAGGAGCCAAGTTTCTTCCCACTAGAGAGCCAGCCTCACCTTTCGTTGGAGCATTTTTGGACCACACGTCTGCTTTTGCTTTTCCAACCCTCAGCATCTGCCAAAGTGGGAAAGGGGAGAAAAAGAAGGTGAGCAACCAGTCTACTTTCAATTCCAGACTCCCATCTTGATACTAATAGGCTAGAGGGACAGAGAACCACCTATCACCTTTGAAGTTTTTTTAGGTACTTCGCTCTCTCATCAACACACTTTTCAGTCATGTTTGCTATATCCTGAATCAAGAAAACCCACAAAGTGGGAAAACAGAAGCTGTTTTGTTCTGTAGGAGACAGGTGAGAAATACCACACAGAAGACAAGAAGTTCTTAATCAGACTCTAACGCTGGGATTCCTGACTGTCAGTCCCTGTTTCTGATCAGTTTTTGCTCTCTTCTTTGGACTTCTAAAAACAAACTTTCTGAAGTAAGCAGTGTGCAGCTCCTTCTAATTTCAAACCAAAACCAAACTCCCTAACTTCAATTACTTAAGGCCATAAAAAAACAATTTAACTTTATCCTGAAACTGCTCTAAGAGCCTACATTGTCTTTTTTTTTTTTTTTTTTTTTTTTTAAGTTTTTAAGAAAGGAAGGGGTATGCGCGCCCTGGCGGTGTAAGGGTTGGGCAGAATCCACATATATCCCAAAGTCCTGGGGCCCACGGGGACAGCCAAGATGAAGTGAAATAAAGTGAATAAAAATGCTTCTTTCTCTTCCTCCTGCCTGCACCTTTTTATTGTAGTAATTATTCTACACATTAAAATAATTTCCTGTGTATAGGCTCCCATTTATTAGATACATTTCAACACACCCCACCCCCCCACCAAATCCCAAGTGTTCTTCCCCACTGTCCAGTGGGCTCCACCACCATTTGCCCCAGCCCACCCCATTCCCTTTTGGTCACCTTAGTTGTGTTGCAAGTGTCCAAGGGTTGGTTTTATCTGTTTCTTTGTTTTGTCTGTTCACATTCCACCTGTAAGTGTAATCTCCCTTTCTTCTTTTAACTTGTTTCACTTAGCATAATCCCCTCTAGATCCATTCAGGTTGATTCAAATAACAGGGTTTCTCCCTTCTTTTCTTTGAGAGTCTAGCCAATGGCTTGTCAATTTTTTTTCAAAGAACCAACTTTTGGTTTCACTGACCTTCTGGATTGTCTTTTTGTTTTCAATTTTATTTCTGCGTTTTATAATTTGTCTTTTGTATGTTGTTCCAGATGAAGACTTTGTTCTCTTTCTCTTTTTAGGTTGGTTGGGTGCAGTAATATTTTGACTGATTTCGCCTTTTGTTTTCTTCTTCGCTTTCTTCCTGAGATACATTTTGAGGTTACCTACCCTGAAGTTAGCATTCACAATTCTACATTTACTACCTAATTTTATCCGAAAGCATATTAGTCTTCCACTCATTCTAACTGTTCACATTTTTGTTCTCTTCCTCCCCACTTTTAATATTTGCTGTCTTAGTATTTTCGGTGTGGTTTCTTTATGCCTTATAGAGCATCCTTTAATATTTTTTGCAAAGCTGGTTTTGCAGAAATGTATTCCTTTAATTAGCACTTGTCAGAAAAGATTTGTATCATTCTTTCAGTTCTGAATGATAATCTTGCCGGATATTAGCATCCTAGGTTGAAAATCCTTTTCTTTCTTTCAGCACTTTGAATATATTATGCCATTCCTTTCTGGCCTGTAGCTTTCATTTGAGAAGTCCACTTACAATCTTATGGGGGCTCCTCTGTATGTGACATGTTTTTCTCTAGCTGCTTTTAATAGTCTTTGTCTTAAAAATGTCAAAAGTACAAGATAATGTGTCTAGGCATATTTGTTTGGGTTTCTTTTATTAGGAACTCTTTGAGGTTCCTGCATCTGGAGGCTTGCTTCATTCTTCAAACTGGGGACGTTCTCATCTACTATTTCTTCAAATATGGTTTCTGCCCCCTTTTTTGTCTCTTCCTCTGGGACCCCTATGATGTGAATGTTGTTCCTTCTGATGTTATCCCAGAGGTCTTGAATGTTGTCTTCGATTCTGTGAATTTTTTTAATCTCTTTGCTGGTTTGCTTGATTGAGTAACTCTGTCCTATCTTCCACATCACTGATTCTATTGGAAACTTCATCCTATTGTTGAGCCCCTCTTCTGAGTTCTTTAATTCAGCCATTGTGTCTCTTACCTGTTTGATGTCTTGTTTTAATTCTTCTCTTTGCTTCTTAACATTCTCATTTACTGCCTCTACTGATTTCTGGATTCCCATGAATATGTTAATCATTGTTACCCTAAATTCCTCTTCAGGTAATTTACATGTCTGTTGTATTCAGACTTTCCCCTGGGTTTCTGATTGGATCCATAATTTCACATATATTTTTCTGTGCTTTGCTCTATTCAGCATTCTGTGTATACTTCTGAGGGTTCTGTTTCCCTGGCAATGCATAGGGTTTGACTTGCCCAGGAGTGGCAATCAGGCTGCAGTTTTGCTTCTTCCCACAAGGTGGCGCCAGCAGGTAGCATTGAGTTTTGGAACTGCCTTCTCAAATGTAATCCAGGGGGCAGGGCAGCCGATGGACAGGATTTGTGGAGGGCAGACATGTGGTGGGTGGGATTTCCACTCAGTGGACCCCAGGCTCTGGCATAAAATGGTTGTGGGAAGGGTCTGATTTGTCTGATTTCCGGTAATAGCTGTTCCCAGCATGATTTCTCCGTGCAGGCGCCAGCTCAGCTCCGGGTGCGCTGGCTCTCCTTTCACCCCCCTCCCAAGTCGGCCCTCTATGGCTCCGCGTCTCAGCCCCACTGGGCCCGCCTCTCACTGCCTCTGCAGCTGGTCCCAAAATCCCTAGCCTCTGTCCCACTGCATGTCCAGAGGCTTTCGAGCTCCGTCCCAAATTCAAATCTGTGGTTTAGCTGAGAACTGCACTGGGTGTCTTCACCCACTGTTAGTCATCAGCTCATCAGTCTCCAGCTGAAGTGCCGGCTGTTTCTTGGCGTTTGTCTCAGGAAAATAGGTGATTGGGGGGCGTTCGGTGTTTGTGGTGAGTGACCCGAAAGTGCATCCTATCAAGTCACCATCTGCCTCATTGCCTTGTAATCTTTGTTTTTCCAACAGTTCCTCTAACCATTAATTTTAGAGAGCCACAGACCAGATTCTTGTAAGTACAGTAAAATTAGAACAATCCCTCCTGCCTCAGTTTTGTCTTGAAGGAGAAAAAAAGTGTTTTTTTTTTTTTTTTTTTTTTTTTTTAAAGGAAGGAAGATTAATAGGAAGCACTTTATTTATGGTTGTCCACCCACCCTACTCCCCACCCCTATCTTGCAGTTCTTGAACCCTTGGGTCCTCGGGTTTTACATGATCTCAGTCAAAGCTCCCAACTTTAACGCCTGAGTCACTAGATATTTATTAAGTCACTAAATATTTATTCTTCTAGTCCCAGGTCTTCAACCCAGGTCCATGGCTTTTATAACCTGCGCCTTAGCTGCCTGAGTTACAGAAGGGCACTGAGTGAGAAATGTTTCATTTCACTTGGTAAGGCCAGCTTTGCAACTGTTGAGGGCCACCTATGAGTCCCATCTGCCATACATACCATCATGTAACTCAAAACAGGGTGAAATTTATTCCTGGAAAAATACCAACAAGCCCCACAAGATTGAAGCAGGAATACCTTGTTCTAAGGTATGTGTTCCAAAATGGTGCACGCATTATTTACAATGAGTTGGGCACACCCTGGTGGCCCAGATATTAAGCAGCTGGGTAATCACAGTCCCTGTAAAAACCCCCAAACTGGGGTTCAAGACCCAAGACCATGGAGAACAACCAAACAGAACCAATAAAATTCACTAAACCTTTCTTCATCATATACTACTTTGATGATCTACTCCCTTGGGTCCTGAGGCTTTGGGATCTAAATAGTATGGCATCTGTATCCTCTTAGTTTTAAAAGGTCATTATAACATGCAACACCTATGTTTCATTATTTCCCAAATTTTTTAAATATATAATCCAAATCCACTCATTAAGAAACAAATTCAAATTATAGGATATTATGTATAACTGGCCTAAATGCCTTAAAAATATTTATGCAAAAACAAAAACCATGCTATGGAAAGAAAAAACCACCAAGAGAACTGTTGGGGATGGGATCAAAGGAGACAAAAAGACTTGACAAATGTAGTAAGTGGTCTTTCATTAGATCATAGCTGAAAATGATATAGGACATTAAGACAAATGGAGAAATAAAAATATGTACTATAAATATTAGTGAATCAAATTTTTCTGATGTGATATGTGATAACCATGCATATATAGGAGAATGTCCCTGGGGGAGGGGACGGGATGGTGGCAAATATCTCCTAAGCAGTGGTGGTGTCATTCATGAGGTATGTAACTTCAGACACAAGAAGGGGAAAAAGAGAAAGCAAATATGCAGAATGCTAACAACTAGTCTAAGTAAGAGGCATGAATACTCATTAAACTTTTTTTCTTTAAGAGGAAGGAAACAGGCAAGAATGAAGGCAAGTAAGCAGACAAGCAGAGAGGAAGAAGCGGCATTTTGCATGTGTTCACTTTTGGTGCTCCCCACAACCCCAGGTCACAAATCCAGATCCTAGAGCTTTCCATGGACTACACTCCAGCCAGCCAGCTGTGCATTTAATGCCTGAGCCTCCAGGGTGAGCCTCAATACACTATTCTTTCAACTCTTAAGGAACTATTGCAATAAAATCTACTTAAACTTCAGGCACATTTCAATGGCTTGTCAGCTACAGCACATACCGCATGAAGACCAGACACCTGGGTCAGAGGCTGGGGAGATGGAGACAGAACATGGACACACAACTCGGCCAACTGACCTAACTCCTGGAGCCACTTCCATATAACTAGTGCTTTAACTTTCAGGATTGCTCTCAAATTATTCTGCCCTCTTTCACTTGAGGACTCTTACCAAAGCTCATTTGCTGCTTATTTCTCAGCATAAACTGCCATCTGTATGTGAGAAACCTCCATCTCAACTGGTCTAAAGAACTATCAAGCTAATGATTCCAAACCAGCCCTAAAGAAGTTAACACTGACTACTTACGGGGGTGCTTATCAAGCTGTTCATTCATATTCCTCAATTATCTGAATTCAGTAATACTAGGCTTTTGCTGTTAGATTAAAGATTAATGAAGTAATCTTGATATCGTCTCACTAACCTAGTTTACCCCACACCCAGCTCCGCAAGGTCACAGGATAACCAAGACCACTTTTCCCTTCCCAAGTGAAGAGGACTGGTTTATTACATATACCAGATATATATATATACACCACCTGAATCAGAGGACCCAGAACCAAGGACCAAATAAGATTAACGGATAGGTTCTCAGCCCATAGAACAGTGCCCAATGCCCAAAATATCTAATGATTTTTCTTAAATTGTTAAAACTGTGGTTCTCCTTCAGGTACTCTTGGCCTCTTTCCTGAGTAAGTCTACAATGCTATCTGAGATTAAATCAATGAGCTTTAATCCATCCTTAAAAAGCCTATTATTATTAGTCAGCACACTATTAACCTATAAGTCTCCCCTTCTCAGTCATTTCCAGAAAGAATGAGAAGCAGAGTCCATGTTAAATACCTTTGGGTTGCTTGTCACAAAGGATTTACCTGAGCAAAGGAAGGGAAGGGAGAGTCTTCTTCCAGACTCCCAACGCAGAATGAAGGACTGCCCTGACTGGCAGTGGGTGACAGAGGGAGCAGAAAGTCTGAAAGGGAACCAGAGTCGTCAAATTCCAATGAGCTAGTATCCTCTTAATAAAAGAGAAGAAATGAACTCTAAATCAGGTCTGGATAATTACCAACCCCACCTCATAAAGCCTTACTTTGATCCAACTTAATTTCTGCCATGTTCGTCTAAAGTCAAGACTGTGGCCCATTATTCACACCAGTGATCAGCAGAAGGAAAAAAGTTAAGTGGTCACAATCACGCTAGAAGGCATGGTGGAATCTATCCTCACAGTGGGAAAACCTCTCCATGTCTGTTAGCTCTCCAGGCCTAGGGATTCGGTCATGAATTGGTTTTATATGGACAAAAGGCTAAAATTTAATGATGTTAGTCTTCATGTTCCAGTCAGCAGATATCTCTGACTGGGGATATTCAGTTAAAATCTAAGGCACATACACATCAACAAAATCCAGTCAAGATGCAAGCTTCCCCTATATTTCTTAGGCAATACACTTCTCCGTTCCTTCTCACCTAGAGTTGAATACTGCCCACAAATCCACCAAGCCACTGCCCCACTCACTGCTGGGAGGGAGGAAGCCTATTTACTCTCCTACAACAGGCCCTTCCATAGCCAGTTGAGGCCGTTCAGTACTTTTAGTCCTAGAATTATCCAACTACTTCTCACCTAAATACATCCCCCCTAACTTCAAAAAAAGCACGTATGTGAAAAAAGTGTTTTTAATCAGATAATGCAGTCTATGCTCTGCTATATTCCTTATATAGCAAGTCTGTTCTTAAATGCAAGAGCCTCATGACTATTTCCCCTGAGATCCAAGTTCTAGTTCCAGTCCCTACCACAGCCTCAGGTTCCTAATCTGAAAAATGATGGCATATGACCTCAATGGTCACCAAGCATTTTACATATTCTGAACTTAGACATTTTGCTGAATGCCTGACAGAGAAATACATTTCAAGCATGAAAAATTACTACATGGTAGGCGTGCCCTGGTGGAGCAGTGGTTAGGTCACCTCTGAAGGAGCGCAGTTCACACACCCCGGGAGTTTGAGTCCCGGGTCAAGGGGGAAACCACCAGTGAGAACTAAATAAAAATCCTTCTTTCTCCTCTCCTTTCCTGCCTGCACCTTTCCTTAAACACAAACACACACACACACACACACACACGAAAGTGAGAAGAGATAGCT
The DNA here is from genome assembly GCA_004363575.1 of Solenodon paradoxus. Lineage (NCBI taxonomy): Eukaryota > Metazoa > Chordata > Mammalia > Eulipotyphla > Solenodontidae > Solenodon > Solenodon paradoxus. The sequence goes on along the minus strand of RJWH01002247.1, from coordinate 124,642 downwards.
CTCTGAAATTAGTGACTCTAAGTATTTAATTTCCTAACACATTAATATACTTCTCAGTACAGTAAATATTTTTACAAGGCTAAAGGTTTCTTTGCACAACCTCTCAATCCTTATTCTTATTCCCTAGAGTGGACCATGATTATCAGTAGGAAGATACCATCCCAATATTTTTCTACACATTTAGATCTTTAAATCCCTAATGAAATCCTTTATTCTGTGTTTTTCTTGTTTCCTCCTGCCACTATCCTTGGATCTCAAACCTGAGCCCTTGGCCTTTAAATAGCCTGCATCTTGGCCATCTTAGCTGCCTAAGTCACAAAGGTACACCTATGTGTTTTTTAAACTCACAAAAGAGTCTCATATTTTGTCTTGTTCTATAATTTCCTTTTATCTTAAAGGTCTCACTAGGTTCATGAAAAGAGATTTCCTTCTCCAAAAGGATTAATATTTCACAGTATAAATGCTATAATTTAGCCATTTCTTTAACATTAGATTTTGTAGGCTTTTTTTCCCTCTGCTATTATAAACAATGCAGTAATAGGAGACATGTACAAATATACCTAAGTATATAGGGGGCAGGGGGAATCTCAAAGGTTTTGAAAAAAAGTCTCAAATAAAAAACCGCTGGGCTGAGGGGAGGGCGCTATCCAGGGTTAACCTCCCTGCCGCGTGAGCAGCCCTGAGGTTAGAACAAGCTAGTGGGGTGTAAAGCAGTCAGTACAGTCAACGGGAATAATGACTCAAATGATATCTGATGTACCTCAGACATAGATAAGCACCCAAAGTAAGGTTATTTTCTTGAAGACTCCACTACCAGTTCAGGGTAGATGTTCAAACACTAGGACTGTTTGAGGTCTGTGGCTTAAGACTGACTTGATTCTCTGAATCCTGCTCTTTACCTGTTTGGGAACCAGGACGTCTGCTCAGAGGAGACAGGGAGAGCGTCCCCCGGCCCTCGGTGCTGGTGGAACCCGAAGCACAATCAGAGGAGCAGGTGTAGGAACTGAAGGCAGGAAACTGCTGCAGATTCTCTAGGGGAATGTGTACTTCTGGGTCTGCAAAAGAAAGACAAGAACTGTGGGCCCATTTACAGAATTCTTCGAACCTTCCACAACTGAAGACAGTCAATATGTATGTATCCTCAGGGGTCTGAAGGATGTAGACAGAAACTTTTAAAACCCAAATTTATAAGCACATCCTGGTGGTCTACCCCAAGGTCCCCAGTTCAAGACCTGGAGCTGAGACAACAATGACAAATAACTGAATAAAATTTTAAAAATGCTTCTTCCGATCTTCCAGCCTACCCACTCACCTTCATTCCTGACTGTACCTTTCCTTTAAAAAAACATTTATAGCAACTTTTACTTTATATATGTCTTGTTTTAACAGGAAAGTCTTATTCTATCTATTCATAATTAAAGCTGGATGTTAACATGGGAATTAAACTGTTCTCTATATTTGTTAAAAGTTTTAATGTTTCCATAAAAAACTTACAACAAAAAAATCCTTGTTCCCGAAACACGAGTTTTCTCAAACATTTAGAACATGTGCTAAACAGCTACATGACACTGGCACCCTAACTTTATACTTACCCAAGTTTTAAGAAGTAAAATGTATGTTTACCATTTTATACCATTTCTAACTTTACCAATGTTTGTAGTGTTTGTTTCAACAGAACAGGGGCATTCTAAATCACGTAACTGCAGGCAAACCTGTTAAAATGGTTTTTAAGAGCCCCACCTTCCCCCATTATTATTAGGTTGTTAATACAGGAAAAAAAAATAACAAAATCAGGTATAGGCTTCTTCTAAGAGGTTTAATGTTCTTTTCCAGGTTTTAGATTCTCCAAATGTCTTTTACAGGTTTAAGAAAGAAAAAGTCCTTTTCTTCTGGAGAATAACTAGGTCCTTGTGTCACATCAATCTCCTGGATTCAATAAAGGTTATACTGGAGAACCAGATCGAAAGACTCTGCTTACTGATAAAGAGTTCTTAAATCTAACTTTCTGCATGTATTTCCTGGTTTGTCAAAATTTCTATCTCAAACCCTCTTGGCAGACTTGCTGTGACAGATGTCCCCTTTAATAGAGTAAAAGGTGGGGTCAATAATCCATCCAGGGTGCACCCCGCTGGAGCAGCAGTCAGGTCAATCGTCTCCAAGGGACATAGATTACATACCCCTGGGTTCAAGTGCTGGGTCCAGTGGAGAAAACCAGTGTGAATAACTAAATGAAAAACTGAAAAATAAGGTGCTTCTTCCTCCTCTCTCTACCTGCCTGCTTGTCTACTACTGCCTTCATTTTGCCTGTAACTTTCTTTAAAACAAAAACAAAAAATCTGGAAGGATTCATTCATTCTCCAATTCCCTTCCCCAGAACAGTTTCCACTACATCACGGCTGAATTTAATCCTTACTATGTGCTCTATGCACTCTGATCTGCACTCATTTAATTCTTGAATAGGTCTATAAGGGAAATACTCTCACATTTTGCATTTAAGAGTTGAATAAGTAGCAGGCCTGAGACAGGACCCCGAGCAATCTGGTCGTGGGCCTCTATGCAATGATGCACAGCTGTATTAGTCAAAGACGAGGGTTCAGGAACTTACACTTGCCCTGTTTCTTGTTCTCCTCCATCTCAATCCTGCGCTCTCGGCGACGTTCCTCCCGAGCCTTCTTCTGACGCTGGCGCTTCCTCTTCTCAATGTCATCTGTGAGTTGGTCAAGTTATGAAAAGGCAGACCCAGGACAATCTGGCCTTAACTCCTCCCAGTTGGCTAATTGCTAAAGCTACATACGTGGTCTGAGCTAAATTGAATGAATGTATAGTGTATCAGGAGGTACTACAATTTATATGACACAGCTCCTAAAATCCTCCCACATGGAGTTTCTAGGCCACAGACTCCTCTGAACTCCACTGTAAAGAAAAGCCAAGCAGGGGCATTCTCACCTGAGAACATCTCCAGGGTCTCCTTAGAGACCACAGGAGGCTGCAGCGCCAATTCGCAGATACTGAACTCGCAGGTAAGCGGCAAGTGAGAGAGGTATCTATGACGCTGTCGAACATCCTACAATGGAAAGGGGACCAACACTAAGACACTAAGACCAGGGCTAACTCTGAGAATAGAAGCTCCCACCCCAGCTATCATTAGCATATATTCACTCACAGGTAACATGGCGGGCAGACAGCAGTGCTCAAGTTATCAGCATTTTTGAAAAATCAAACATTGTCAGTTAATTTACAATAAGCTGGTGTAAGCAAACTAACCAAGTTTTTTGGTTTGCATTGCAAATGAATGACCTGGATCTGGTAATAAGTACTCTGAAACTAATAGCTGTTTCTGACCTTCTGTGCGGCCCACCATCTGCTGGAGACAAGACTGGAAAACAGGGATAGAGTATCTTTGGCAAAAATCTGGGAACCACTGGCAGAATTCATAATTGGGAAGGCAGATAAAGCAGATTTTCCTAGTGAATAAAGGTTAGCCTAAAACAGTAAAATACGAAGCTCATTTAATTTGGTTTAACTTTTTCTTTTTTCTGCATTTTTGATGGGAAGCTTATAGTATTCAAAACATCTCTAATGTTGAGGTTTATAATAAATTTCTGATCAATCTGAGGATAATTCCCAAAGGGCAAAAATTCACGTGTAAATTATCAGACAATAAATCATAGTATCTGCTAAGCTAAAAATGCATTTCATGAGCTAGTGTAAAGACTCCAAAGACTTAATTTTCTTGGACGTTTTTCCCAAGTAATAAGCAGAAAAAGAAACTAATTTTGAATAAAAATATGAACATCTGTGTTCTCAAACCACAATAAATGAATCTGAGAAGCAAAGAGCAGCGGTGACTGACCTCACAGAAGCCCACCATATTAAGGGAGTGCCAGGTAAACTCATCACCAACAAAGACAGACTTAAAAATACAAAGATTAAAGTCGTTGAAGGCTTTTTTTGAACTTAGGTGGCTAGGCCACACCCAGGCCCCGCCCCTGGCCAGCCCACCCCTCTGTGTCTGTCAGAAGGCCCTACCTCAGACATGGAGTACCCAGCAATCTCCACCACCGTTGCCGAGATCTTCTCAGGGCTCTGCTCCAGGCTTCCGTACTCCCGCACCAGACAGCGCACATTGACGGGGTGCAGGAACATGTGCTGCCCATCCTCCGCTGAAGACAAGTGGCTCCATCACACAAGAGTCTTGGCCAGTCCTCAAAACAGGGCCCTCCGTATAGCAAGGCCTGCCTCTCCCTCCCCAAGCCAAAAGGCATGGCAGACCCACACGCCCAGGACCGATGGCAATACCTCCTTCTGCTAAGGGAACCAGGTCACCTCTGTAAAATGGCCCTGACAACCCAGCCCTCTTCTGCAGGGACCCTCACCTTGGTAAAAGTAGTAACAGGGAGAGCTGCTCAGGTGTGTGAAGCCTGCCTTAGGGATGGATTCCTGCTGGCTGGACTCAGTACAAATGGTCCCCTCTCCAAGATTGTCATCTGCTAACTCCGAGTCATCACAGGCCTCAGGGTCCGGTTCAAACCCTACTTCTTCCTCTACCAGAGGGAGGGCAAGAGGACGAGGAGAACCCAGAGGACAAACCTCGGCAGTTTCCTCATCAAAAGCAGACAGATACTCTAGCACACCCTGTTGGGACAAATTCTAGGTCAGCAGAAAATATATCGAACAAAGGTAGGCACACAAAAACCAAGAACTCTAAACGTGCTTGTCTTGGCTATCACATTCACAAATTTAATACCCATGGGGAAAGAATAACAACACAGGAAATACTCAAGAGTCCCCTCTTCTAGCAAGAAAATTCAAACTCAGAACAGTATCTACCAGCTCAATAGTAGCGTCTGACAGTCATTTGCCACTAAATGGCAATCATTTAGTATGAAAGAGGGACTAACCTTCCTGGGTTGAAAAACAGACTCCTTCGTCAAGGGAGCCATCAGCACCAGTTGTTCCAGAGCAGCCACGACACCAGTGACCTCCACTCTGCTTACAGCCAATCCTGACAGAGTCTCTTCCCGAGTCTAGACCACCAAAGAGAAGACCAGACACAGTTAAGTTTTCAAGAACTTATTTAGTTTGGAGGGTTTATAATGGGTTCTTGAAACAAGAACAAAAATTAAACAGTAATAGGACCCAAATGGGAAAGACTGAAAATCCCCAATCTTTAAGGAAAACAAAAAGCAAAAGTCATCTGGAAGAAACAGAATGGTATCCTGTTTACAATCTCTGACAATAACACTACACAAAAGCTTTCCAGAACAGAAATGCAAGACACAACACTTATTTTCTAGCTGTGACAAACTATGCTCAGAGTCCCAGGGCAGGAAGCAGGGGTTTGGCCAACCCTACCTCAGCCTGGACAGTTCTGTTTTCACCTAGCTTTTCTTCCACCTGAAATGCATTGAACAAATACTCTGCACTGTAGAAAGAACTTAATAGGAATAAAACTAAAAATTAAAAACAGAGGACCCTGCCTAAAGAGGACTTTGAAGTCAGAAAGACAGAAATTCAAATACCAACTTTACCCCTTGTTATATATACTCAAGCAAGTTAGTTAACTAGAAGGAAATTCCACTTCCTCATGAGAGGGGATGGTGTTCTCTATGACAGTAGGCAGATTCCAGGGAGAGCTGCTAAACACCATATTCAGCCTTCCCTCCACAAAAGAAAGCCCAAATTGGCTTTTTTAGCCATTTCCTACGTAAACCTGGGGCCGAAGTGACTTATCCCCACCATCCATCCCAAACTGTTCCCAGTGCATCGCATCACCTTGAGCTCCTGGATAGCTGCCTCGATGAAGCAAGACTCGGGAGTGTGCTTCTCCTCCGCCAGCTGCTGCTCCAGCGCTACTTTCTCCTCCTGAACGACGCGGTGCAGCACCTGCTCCTTGGAGGCCAGCAGCAGCTTGGAGTACTGGCTGTGCTGCTCATCTACAAGAAAGCCAGCAGGGTCATGAAAGCGAAGCACACGAAGGTCACCACTTCGTGGCTACACAGAAACTTTCATTCACAGTATTTTACCTAAGATAAAGATGCAGTAACTCAGCATAATTTCCTAAAAAGTAATTTAACAATGACTGTAAAAATAAGGTTTATAACTCTGACTCCATAAGATAAAAATTCTATCCTAAGAAAAACAAAGATGCAAGTAAAAAATTCAATTTTCATTAATTACAGCACTGTCTGCAGTATCAGAAGAAATTAAGCCAACCAAAAATTCCAATAATAAAAAAATGATTAATGACATGATGATATGTTCATCCGAGAAATTTGCAAACATTAACTATATTTTTTGGCAAGCCCTGGTGGCCTAGCAGTTTAGTTCACCTAGCATACGCCACATACATCCCAAGGTCCCCAGGACTGGAGCCCCAGGAAACACCCAGGCTGAACTAAGTAAGTGAAATGCTTCTCTGATGCACCCTGGAAGAGCAGCGGTTAGGTCAATTACCTCCGGAGTGCAGGCCACATATCCCTGGGATTCGAGTCCTGTGTCTTCAGGCAAACTAACGTGAGCGACTAAATAAAAATAAAATGGTTCTTCCTCCTCTCTTCCTGCCTGCCTCTGCTAACCTCCTGACTGCACCTTTCCTTTCCCACAAGTATTTCTAGTTTATATATCACCTGTTGACTTGTCATTTCTTTTTAAGAGGCCGGTGGGGGTGGGGGTGGGGGTGCGTGCGCGCAAGCGACCTGGCTCCTTCAGCTTTACATGCACTACACAGCAACCCCAGACTTAGCACTTGAGCCGCAGGGCATGCCAGCTTGAATTCTTATCAAAGCAAATTTATAAGTATTTTCTTTTATAGCATCTATGGTTTCAGCCTAATTCAAAAACCCACTCATACTTGAGAATTTATGAAGACACTGTTATGTACTTCTTTTCAAAGGTTAAAAAGTTTCAGTTTTTTTACATTTATTTCTTCAATCCATATGGAATTGATTTTTGATATATTTTTTACATAGTACTATAAAGCAATGTTACTTACCTCAGTAAATTTTATGAGTACAGGTTCACTCCACCAAATATACATCACATCAGGTCCACCACCAAATTTCTAACCTCTAGTAACCTCAGTTCTGTGAGAGTCCAAGGGTTAGGTTTTGTTTGGTTTTTCTATTTGCTTTGTTTCCTTTATTCCATGTGAGTAAAACATCTGGTATTTGTCTTTCTCCTCTGACTTAATCCCTTGGAGTTCCATCCATATTGTCAAAAATGGCAAGATTTCTTTAACTAGCTAAGCAGTATTCCATTATGCAAATACTCTACATCTTCTTTATCCAATCATCTGTCAATGGGCATTTAGGCTGTTTCCACATCTTGGTTACTGCAATGAACACAGGGATGCACTATCTTTTTGCATGAATGTTTCTACGTTCTCCAGATAGATGCCTATACAAGTGGAACTGGTGGGTCACACACTGGTGGCCCAGGGGTTAAGTCAGTGGCCTGGGCGAGACTAAGCAAAGCCCACAGACTCAAGTTCAAGACCCAGGATTGGGGAGAACCAAAAATAAACAAGTGTTCCCCGCCCCTCTTCCTTTCTTCCAAATGCTTCTTCCTTCTCGCCTTTCAAAAACAAACAAAAAAAACCCACACAAGTGGGACCATTAGATCATATGGCAGATCTAGTTTTTTAGCTTTTCAAGGAAACTCCATACTGTTTTCCAAAATGGCCGTTCCAACGTACATTCATTCCCACTAACAGAGTATGAGGGTTCCTTTTTCTTCACCCACACTTGCTGTGTCATCTTTTCATACAGGCCATTCTCACAGGTTTGAGGTGATTTCTCACTGTTATTTGAGCATTTTTCACTGGCCTGCTGGCTATCTGTATATCTTCTTCAGAGAACTGTCTATATCTGGAGAGTTCTTCATATTTCTTGGCGGGGCAGGGGGGTTTATTTGTTTTTAAGGAAAGGTACAGGCAAGAATGAGGGTGAATAATGGCAGGCAGGCCAGAAGAGAGAAGAAACATCTTTTAGATGTACATCTGAGTTGTTCTCGTCAGCCCCAGGACAGGAACCCAGGACCTTGGGATGTATGTGGACTGCACTGTCAGCCAGAGGCAGTGGACCAGACCACTACTCAACCAGGGAGCACCTGTATCTTGGTTTAACCCCTTGTCACATGTATGATATACAAATATCTTCTCCCATTCAGTAGGATGTGTGTTTTGGTAATAGTTTCTTTCACTGTGCAGAAGCTTTTTAGTTTGACGTAGTTTCATCTTTTGTTGCTGGAGTCAAGTTCCCAAAAACAGCTCAATGTCAATGTCATGGGATGTATCATTTATGTTTTCACTATATGCTTTTTGATTTCCAGTCTTTAATCCATTTTGAATTAACTTTTGTGTATGGTGTTAAGAGAGCTACCTAGTTTCATTCTTTTGCATGTGGCTGTCCAGTCTCTCAGTACTTTCCTTTTTCCACTTTATGTTCTTGGCTTTTTTATTATAAATTTACTGTTGCCAGCACACTCCGGTGAAGGAGGGGTTGGGCAAAGTCCACATACATCCCAAGATCTCACATTTATGTCCTGAAACTAGTGAGAACCAAGATGAACAACTAAATAAAACGAAGTGCTTCCTCCTCCTCTTTCTCTTCCTGCCTGCACTTGTTCATCTTCATTCCTGCCTGCAGCTTTTCTTAAAAAAAAAAAAAAAATTACTATTGCCTTGTAGTATTAGTTTGGAATTGATTTAGAAATATAGTTTGGAATTAAAATTTATTCTTATGAATGGTATTTAATTAAGGGTCTCATTCTATTTTTCCCACAAGAAGAGTCCATTGTCTCAATACCATTTATTGAGAAATCTCTTTTCCCCAGAGACTGAAATATCACTTTACGGCACGCCCTGGTGGTTCAGCAGTTAAAGTGTGAAGCTCCATATATCATAAAGTCCAAGGACCTGAGTTTTCGAAGCAGGGGGCAGGGGTGGGGGTGGGGGGGTGGTATGTGGGACAGCAACCACCTACATAAACTAAATGGAAGAATAAAAGCTTCTTCCTCCTCTCTCTGCCTGCCTGCTTGCCTTCATTCCTGCCTGCACCATTTCTTTAAACAACTACAAAAAAAAAGTCTCTAATCAAATGCTCATTTCTACATGGAATGCAATCCCTTGCACTTTCCTTATCATACTCTATCTCCTGTTGCTTACTACCAGTCTGTCTTTCCTGCTAGATTACTGAGTTCTTAATGACAGGTACACCAAAACTAGCTCTGGAGCCCCAAGACCAAGGACAGGGCCACTATGCAACAAAACCTTGTAAAATGGAAGATTAAGATATAGATAAGAGCCCAGTGGACAATGATGAAGAACACCTGGTGATTTGGTGGAGGGCAGGATGGGTTGACAAATATCTGAGGAATGGGGAAACTGTACATACGAGTTTATTTAATGTGCAAAATCAAAGTCAACGCAATTAAGAAAAAGAAACAGGTAAAAGCTGAATGTCTGGCCTTAAGAGACATGTTGGGTAGTAGCCTTAAAGAGCATACCCAGGATTACCTGCACACCCAAATTAACAGAACTCACCTCCTAGGTGAATGGGATGGTCTACATTCATCCATTTGGATTTGGGCAAAGCCACCAACACCCCTTTCTCCCTCTTCATCAGCTGCATCGTAATGGCATCACCGACGACATACTGACGGGACTCTCTGGCAACAACGCTGTAACACAGATACTTAGACGGAGCAGGGCCAAGGAGTTAGCTGACTGGGTCTCTTATCTAGGAAATGTCTATGTCTCACCTCTTGAGATCCTTCTTATGCACAGAACTGTAACAGATGGGACATTTACTCCAGGTCTTCTCACTCAGTGAAAGATAGTGCAGGATGCATGCCCAGCAGAAGATGTGCCCACAGCGGGTTATCTTGGCTGCGGTCGGAGGATACAGGCATATTGGGCAAGACGGCACCTCATGGCTACAAATACGCTGAAACAAAAGGCCACCAGTTAGAGCTGCCAGAATTCACTAAAAATTAAAATTAAAGCCTTGCTTCTCCCATCTCTGTACATCTCTACTCAACACATTTTCATAAAATTGCTCAACATTGCAGGTATTTTTAATAACAGCACTTCAAGCAAATCATTAAGGAAAAGATAATAGTTTAATTGTAATAAAACTATAAAATAGGTATCTGGAGATTCTACAAAGAACAAAAATGATAGGAATCACTTTAATTTCATTTACCAAAAAAATTTATATGTATGCATATTTGTGCAAAAATTTACCAGTAATTTCCAGTGTAGTAGTCGCAACGGAACTTTGTCTTTATATGCATCTCTTTTTTAACCAGTGCATAGGAAACTTAAGTTTCATAGGTCGTCTAGTCAACTTCAGATGATTTTAAGCAGTCACATGATAAGGAAGCCCAGGCTTTGGGGCCTATCATTTTGAAAGATATTCTACATCATATACCCTAGAAGCCACAAGGGTATGCCGATAGCTAACTCACTTCAATAAAAAACCAATACAGCAGTGGCTTTTACTTTCCTTCCCCCAGTCCCAGGTCTCAAAGCTGAGTCCATGAGCTTTCATGGCCTGCAGATTAACTGCTTAAGCTACAGGTGTGTGCCAGCAACAATGGCTTTAAAAGAAGTGCAGCTATGTGCTATTTACTGCTGCAAAGCTGAGGCCTAATTCCATACTAACAACAAATAGCTACCACCAAAGCAACATCCAAGTAAAGAGCCCACCCTGGCTCAAGAAGGCGACCACTCACTCTATATTCCGCTGGCTACCACTTTCCAGGAGAGAGAAAACAGCTTTTATACCTTCACATCAGAGGCCTCCAACTCCCCATCCTACAAGTCAGTGCCAATTAGAGAGCACAAAGTGAAACTTCAGAAAAACCCAGGGACTGATCCTGGAAAACGCCACGTGTAAGGCCATGCAGAAAAGGGTACTGGCAGTGAACAGTTAGTTAACAGCTGCTATGCCACCACAGTCCCTTTCTTCAGTTGTCTCTCCCAGGAACAGCTTATAAACTTAGCTAAGCTACTCACCACTTGTTCCACAAAGTCCCAGTTGACTAAGGTGTCAGGATCAGCAAAATGAGCTGTGTAGTCTTGGTCTTCAGACACCACAAACTGGCAGCTAGAAATAGGGAAACAGGAAAAAGCAGACTGTCAGAATCCACCACCAAGTCCTCAGCAGAAATTCACCATCTTTTCACTTAGAAATCAAATACAGTCCAATGTAGTCTGGTGTGTGAAGCACCAAACAAGGACCTCAGCCTCAGTTCTGAGCCCTTGCTCTAGAGGGAATCCAAAGACTCAGCAGGAAGGTGTCTAAATCCACGAACACTGTTGCTCTTGTTTCAGTCCAGCCAAGTTACCTATAAGCCTCCCTTGAACTGAAATTAACAGACTGTGGCTCCCATCAACCAACAGGAAGCCAAATTTTCTCCTTCACTCCCAGAAACCCCAGAATTGAGCTAGTCTTCAATGCAAGAGAAGATTATTCTCATACAATCATTTGAGTACCAGTTGATAAAAACAGAAAATGGTTATTTCCGACTAGGTCCAAGGTCAAATCTTACACTCTGACTACTGCCACACAGAAGGAAACAGAAGGGAATCAGTATTTGAGTGAATGTGTGCCAACCACCTCAACTTGTCATTCTATTCCCCTGAAAGAAATTTCAACCACTTTAGAGAGAAGCTGAACTTCAAAATGGTGAAGGTAAATGACCCAAGGTCAAAAACCCAAAAAGAGATGCAAATCTGAATCAAATTCCAAAGCAGGCGCACTCTTGTGGCTCAGGCACTAAGTGGTTAGGACATGAACTATGTGAATAAAGGACAAGGACCCAGGTTCAAGACCCAGGACCCAGGGTAACAAACACAAATGAACAGATAAATTAAAAGCTTCTTCCTCCTCTCTCTTCCTACTTCCTTAAGAAAAAAAGAAATCCAAACACTTCTATTCTACTTCATGATATTAAAGCATTAATATTAACGTCAATTTATTTCATCTTATATTTAAGCATGATAGTCTTTTAAACACAAAAAACATACATTTGGAAGAGAAAAAAGAAAGAACTAGATCCAACTATCTTTCTTCCTCTCTCCCACAGCAGTTTAAAGGAAATCTATTCATAACACAATTTCCACAGAGGCTCAATTTCACTTTCCTCCTAGAAATAACCATACTCACTTGGCCTGTAAAAAGAGTTCCTTGTTAAAAGGCTTATGACCCCACTTGTTCCTTTTTCCCCAGCTGCCATGTCCACTGCCTTCAAAGTGACCGGTTTGGCCTCGGGGTTCAAAAGTGAAATTCAACAAGTGGTTCAGGTTGATCTTCTTAGGACCAGAGAACTGGGCAGGGCTAAACTCTGCCCGCTGAGCCTCTGCTACCTAGAGAAGAATGAATCAAGAGTATTTTAGATTAGGGTAATACAATTTTACAGCAGAGACCAGTACAACCCTTCCTTCTAGATGGCTTAAAATATTAACTAAATAAAACAGACTTTAAGCCAACAATCTCCTCTAAAACTGTGAAAAATAAACTTCTGCTGTTTAAGCCAATAACTAACTAAAGAAAGACAACAATCTTCCTAGGACAGGCTCTAGATGGCAGCAGAAGGGAAAAGAACCTAACAATTACTTAAACTATTTAGCATGCACGGCTAAATGGTAATTAACCATTAAATGACAACACCAAACAGGAACTCCTCTAGCTATCTTGAAGCACAAAGATTTACTTAATGGACTACTCTTTTGACAGTCCCATAGGATTCCTCCACGGTCACTCCTGTTATACTCCTGTTAAGACGGCTGTACTTCAGTTTGTCCAGAAAATGAGCGTCTTGTGAAGCTTTACTCTGGAGGTGGATAACAGGTAGCTGTTCACTGACATCCAGTGCCTGCCAGCAACCTCCTGTCTTAAGAGGCACACCGCTATTCATTGTTAATTAAAACTGACGGAATTAGAACATGTAGGCAGACTAGCTCTGTGTCCGGAAATAAACTCACTCAGCAGATTCAGGAAGTTTATAAAGTGGCAAGAAACCTCATATAAGAAATATCACTTCAAACAAAGATGAAGGAAATTATCTTGGGATGTATTTGGGCCTCTTTAATATTCCCAAACTGAGGTGGTATGGATAACCTGTTATAAATCAATGCATTTTTGAATCTCACTTTCCCATTGTTATAAACACTTTGCCATGTCACTAAATATTAGTATATAGTCACCTTAAATGGCTATTTACTATTAATTAGATGGGTATACTAAAACACCATCATGTAGACACAGAATATACAGTTTTTCCATGGTAACCAATTAATGCTATGAGAAACACTTCTGGATAAATCTTTGTACACAAATATTTGGGCACCTACAAAAATTTCTTTTGAATTGTATGTCAATGTAGAGATCAGTAAGCAGCATTTGCACGTACATGATAAAGCACATCTAAAGAGTACAAAAGACACAGTGAAAGTTTCTATTCCAGAAGTAGCCAATAAACCCTCTGAAGTAATCTACACAGATGGAATCCCAGTGCCTGACCTTCAGATTAAATACAAACAGCAGGCTACCATATTGTTAGAGTTTCCTTTTATCCCAACAATGGTTCTTGGCAGACAACACACCTGCCACTGTTCATGTGACTCCCACAGGAAGCCCAAGACGTCCAGATCGCTCGTCTCTCCACCCCGAGACTCTCATTCCATAAGGGTCTGCTATGCCCAGATCAGAGCCTCCACCCCCAACAGTGACGTCATGGGCTCACTCTACAAAATCCCTCATTGTCAACCTCTGGCTTCAGCTTGTTAACTTAGCTGGCCTACTATCAGTTTCCAATGTTCACCCCATCATTAATTCCGAGTATCCACCCAACAAGATGATCTCTCGATTCCCTGACCTCCCCTGCTCCAATCACCTTGCCCTCCAACCCACCTGCCACCCAGTTCCTTGGAGTGTGGGGTCTGGAGCTGAGCCCCCGCTCAGCAGTCACTCGACTGGTGACTGGGCACGGCCACAGTCACGTGGTGTGAGAACGTTTCAGGTGAACTGGATTAAACATATTACAACTACTCTCACCTATTTAGTTTTCACTTTATTACCTTGGTAACTAGAAAACTTCTAATCACCTGTATGTGGCACAAGCCTGTGACTCAGCAGCTAAGGTGCAGGTTATTCAGAGCCCAAGAACCCAGATTCGAGACCTGGGGCTGGGGAAAGGGAAAAGGAAAAAGGAAAACATGTGGCTTACATTTTCTTTTTTTAATTTGCTTCTTCCTCCTCTCTCCCCCTGCCTGCCTTGTTGCCTTCAGCCCTGTTGGCATCCTTCTTTTAAATGAAAAAAAAAAAAAAAAGGTGCAGGCAGAAATGAAAGCAGAGGCAGGCAGGGAGAGAAGAAAGGGAGGAAGAAGTATTTTATTTTATGCAGTTGTACATACATCTTGGTTGTTCCTGCCATTCCCAGGATGAGAACCCAAGTCCTTGGCATGCATGTGGACTGTGCCCACCCACTAGTCCACCCAGCGTGCCTGCATTTTCATTGAACCGCACTGCTCTATAATCTAGTTGGTGCTGGTAACAACTGCACCTCTTCCACCATTTTAATTTTGAGCACCAACATCCAACCAGCAACTCAACTCCTTTCCCAGCTTGTTCCATTTAGGCTCAATTCCAACAATTCCTCACACCCATTATACTCCCCAAACCAGTAATTCACCACCTGAACCCCAATTTTCTTTCCTTATTTGGATTAGATTCTATGATCTACTGTCCCCTTTTCTTTATGAACTGTACTCATCAGGCAAAACCTTCTCCTGATTAATCCAATTCTTTGCCTATTTCACACCAGCACCAGAGTAGTTAAGCAAGACTGAACCCACTTAACACTGATCAGTCTCACTAAAGGAGACATTTAAGCTGCCTGGCAATCATACTACAATCCTATTATACTTCTTTTACTAATTCCCACAGCCACCTAAATAACTCCCCCATTCCTCAGGCTCCCAAACCTCCTGTCTCATTTTACTGAGACAGTAACAACCTGAAAAGAACTCCTACACCCTCCTACCAGTGCTCTCCTTCCTCTTGTTACTGGGGATGAACTGGCAGAGGTCCCATCTAATCCAATTCCTCCACCTGTACCCTAGACCCCAATTCCTGAAGAACTCAAGGTGCTGTTCCAGCAATTCTCCCCCTTTTCCGTGCATCACTTTTCCCTCCTCCAGAGCAATGATCCCATTAGCAAAAACGTGCTGTAATTTCTTATGTTAAATACTTTCAACCTTACATTTCCCCTCAAGCCTTATCTCCCCACTCCCCTTTAAAGCAGTCATGAGAACGTACTATCTATATTTACTGTTTCTTCTTCCTAGCCTCCCTTTCTCTTTGCATCTAAACTGATCAGGTTTTTGTCACTACTCTACCAAATCAACTCAAGGCTAATAACCTACCTTCACGTTTTCAAATCTAAAGTTCACCCTAGAGACCTAATCTTACTCACTAACAAGCAGCACCGGACAAAACTGATTTCTTTCTTCTCCAAGTAACTTTCAGTTATCTTCCTCACTAACCATTCCTGCTATCTCTTTTGTTCATTTCCTATCATCTTGACTCGGCTCCGTCCCCCACTACCTCCTCAATGACCTACCTCACTTAGTTCCACAGGTATAAACGCCAACTGGATACAGGGAGACTGCAGCTGGGCCTCTTCCTGGAACTCCAGACTGTTAATGGTCTAACACTATATAGAGATCTAACAGGCACCAAAAATGTGAACGCAGCCATTTCCAAAATGAAGTTCTTTTTATTACCTTTATTTTCCAGAGGGTACCTATAATTCAAGAGTGATAATAAAGAGACTACACATTTAAGGTATTCCAAAGATGCCTTAATTTCTCACAATCTGTGTTATATCTTCTTCCTCCAAGGATATTTTCATAACCTTCAAGGGAAAAAAGGCAAAATTCCAAACCTAGTTAATGCTCAACTACTGAAGATCATTTTGGTTTATCTGCTCTTTTACTGATAAACTGAGGAGGGTGTGGGGAGATGGTCTGTCCTCATATCTATGTTCAGAAAAGACATTCTTAAATCCCATACCTCATCTCGTCTTCCACCATTAAAAGAAGAGCTAAAGAGTTTGCTGCTGCTGCTGCCGCCGCCCCTTTGAGGAGGCATCTTATTAAAAGTTTTGCTTTTCTGTGAATTGGAGCGCCGGGACTGGTTGCTAAAGTTTTCATTTTTGGGGTAGGAAGGTTCACGTTTGCGATTATAACGCTTGGATCCACTTGAGTTCTTTCCATCTGAAAATAAAAAAAGCAAAATAATTAGTTAAGCAATGACATATACTTGGGCAGCTACTTTCCACCTCCCAACAAAATTGTGTTTAAACAAACAAGGCTAAAAGAGTCCTTCCAAGATCTAGGCGGAAACCTGGCTTTAGGCCACAGCATTAGTGCTTTGGGCAAGACCTCACATACCAAGGTGGCTGGTTTGCTTTAAACACAGAAGTCTAAAAAGCCCCTCCCCTCTGGAGAAATACAACTCAGATCAAACCACACAAATTTCCAGCTCATGATGTTTTTGTTTTTGTTTGTTTGTTTTTTAACAGAGCTCAAAAGTTAATTCAGGCAAAGTGATTGAAAAAAGAAAACAGCCTCCAGATTTCTCCAGATATCTGTGAGTAGAAGTGTGCCTATTTGGTATGATTTTGGAAGGTATAATGTTTGGCATTTTTTTCCCTTTTTTTTTTTTTTTTTTAAAGGAAAGGTGTAGGCAGGAATGAAGGCCAGTAGACAGGCAGGAAGAGAGGAAGAACACTTAATTTTATTTAGTTGTTCACACTGGTTGTTACTCCTAGACCCAGGTATGTGGAGAGCGCCAAAGCTCCACTCCACCAGGGCGCACCCATTATCACAATTTACATGTGGCGCCTTCACGGCCTAGTGCGTTAAAGCAGGCACAGCTCACATACATGCCAAAGTCCCCACTTCAAGATCCTGGGCTGGGGAAACAACCAATGATGAACAACTGAGAAATAAAATGTTTCTTCCTCCTCTCTCCCTGCCTGCCTGACTACTTGCCGTCATTCCTACCTGTACCTTTCTTTAAAAAAAAATAAAAGCAATATATATGAAAATATTTTTGAGTGTTCCCAGGCCCAAGAAGCAACCTTTCAAGTCATACCAAATAGGAATATTCCACTTTCAAATAGCAAGGGAAACCTGTGATCTGCACTATGGAAAAAATATTTCATCTGGGGGCAAGACAGAAGGCATTCATCTTTAATTTCTACAACACGGCTAGATTTCACACTGCAATGGCTCGTCTTAGAGCCCCTGGAAGACTATACTGTAGAGGCATAAAAGCAAATATTTACTCACTGTCTAAAGGTCATAACTGAATTGACCAAACAAAAAAAAGCTGAACTCTAAATGAATATTAGATCAGCATGAGCTGGAGAAAAGAAAGAAATGGAGCGCCCTGGTGGCCCTGCGGGTAAGGACACCAGGCGTAGTCCACGTATATACAGGGACCCACAGCCCACGACTGGGGGAAACAACGAAGAAGAATAACTAAAAAATAAATAAATGCGAGGGTATGAAAAATAAAAATTTTCTTCCTCTCTGCCTATCTGCTCATCTTCATTCTTGCAAGCATCTTTCCTTTAAAACACACACACACGTTCAATTCTGAAATCCAGAAGAATAATTTTCAAATTTGCCAGTACCTCTAGAACACCACCCTGTAGTATTTACCTTACCTTTATTCTCCATTTTATACACTTGCCACAAATATACGACGACAGGCATACAAGACATACTATCTTCTGCCTATTACTTCCATAGACATTTTCACGCATCTCTCATCTTTAAAAGCATGATTAATTGCTAGACTTATTTCTACCATATGCTGAAAACAATCAAACCCCGAATGTTGTACATTTAGGTGGTTTCTAATTTTCTGCTAGTTTAATATTGTATTGGAGACCTCTTTTATACAGAGACCTGTGTGTATGACTGTAAAATTTCCAAAGAGGAATTATCAAAGATCATTAAAGCCTCTTACACATGCTCAAGTTGCTGTCTAGAACTATTATACCAATTATATACATTTTCTAACACTGTAAGAGAATGTCTAGTTCACCAAATTCTTATAATACTGAGTTGAATAAACTTTGTTAAACTGAAGGATGGGCCCCTATGGAAAACAGTATGGAGATTCCTCAAGAAGTTGAAGACAAACCCCATATGATCCTGCCATCGCACTTCGGGGTGTTTACCAAAAGATACAAAACACCAATTTGCAGAGATTGATGCAACTAAGATGAACAGTTAAATGAAATAAATGAAATGCTTAGTCTTTTCTCTTCCTGCCTGCCTACCTACCTCTGGTCATTTTCATTGCTGCACCTGTCCTTAAAAAAAAAGACAAGCACCTAACGGTTTGCAAAGATTTAGATAAAGTCTGATTCTATACTTCAAGGGCTCAAGAAGGAAGCTGGTATTCAGTAGGAGGGCTGCTCTCATTTCTCAACTTATTGCCACACTGGCAAGAACAGTTTCATAATGCTTACAGAACTGCTTCCTGATGGACAGTGATCTGCCCATTTCTAAAACAGATTACCCAAACTGACCCATAAATGGATTCATAACTTCAGTTGCTAAAAAAATCAATGCATTAATCTTGTCTTCCACCCTACCGAAGGGTATGCAGTCAGACATCTAAAGTGAGAGGTTAGTTCTTATCTCTAGACCCAGGCAACTGGCAGCTGAAGACTGAAGGTACATCAGGTCTGGGACCCAAAGATAAAATTCAGAGCACTATTTTTGAGATGTTCTATAGACAACTTGACAGAATATATTTGTGAATAACTTGGGGGTAAAATGTATTCTCTTTTCTCCTATAGGAGATAGCAATGAGATAATTCACTTTAGATTTTGGACAACAGAGTGAAATTAAGCTCTTAAGAGAAATAAATTCTTGGCTCTAAGTTTTAAATTTCAGAGTGGCTGTTCTCACTCTTGGCTACACAACAGAATTACTTGCAGAAACTTTTTAAAGTATGGATGCCAGTGCCCAAGGGCCCAATCCGAACCTAAAGACTAAGAAACAATCACTAGGGAAGTGCCCCACAAATCCCTTTTTTTAATAAAAGGTCCTTAGGAGATTCTGATGCACAGCCAGGACTGAGAACAACTGCCAAGAACTACAGAGAAGACATTCCAAAATGGCTAAGCCCATTAGTAAAATGGCTCAAATCCAGAACTCAGGATCTCAGGGTCAACAATTAAGAGACTTGGCGTAACTGCCTCAGGCAACTGAGGTGCAGGCCATATAAAGTCCACAGACCAGAGTTCAAGACCCAGGACCAGGAATTTAAATAAACAAACAAACAAATAAATAAAAGACTTGAAAACTTAATCCAGCATCTCAGTGGTTCTACATTTCCCTAATAAAAAGGTGTCTACCAAATAAAAGCAAGCATACTTCAGTCTTTCAGTCCCACTACTACCAAATTAAAGGCCATACATTTTCAGTCAGAGAATTTAACACCATCAACATGTCTAAGTCCGACAGGTGGCACAGCCTAGCGATCAGAATGTGAGCCGGGAAGCCCCAGCTGCTGACTCACGCTGCAATCGTGAGCAAGCTGCTTACCCACAGTCCGGAGCAGATGCCAAGCGCCTCTGGAGGAGCAACACATGGCCTGACTAAAGAATCAACTGACAACAAACTGAATCCAGTTGAAATTAGTAATTCTGAATGAAAGGAAGACAGAGATTGGTATCAGGAAAGATAAATGTGCTAGGAGTCTGCTAGCTAAGTGAGTTTATACAAAGTGTTACTTATAAGTATCAACAGAACTTTCCAAGAATTCATCTAGGAATCACTCTAACCCCACTAAACCTGTTTTCTTGCCTTACATTAGGCTAGTCTTCTACCCTCCCTCCTCCTCCTTACAGGGTCATAGGGATTAAGAGGAAACTTCTCTAAAATGCCTAACAGAGCGGTTGGCACACAGCCGTTGCTAGTTGAAAGACTTTAATTAGTAGTAACTCCAAGTCATTCCTGCTGCGTGTCCGCTAGGTTTCCAACAAAACCCCATGGAACCAGGATTCTGGCAAACACTTACAGCTTCTCTAAGCAGTATTAATTGGAGGCTTCAAGCCACCTCGATTTTCAAAGTTATCAAAACATCCAGTCCATTTACAGCTCAGGGGCATTCTTGCAGGGAGATTAGCACTAGCAAACTGGCTCCTAGTACCCGAGTAACAGGAAGAGTGTCAAGACAGTACTTCATTCCACCAACCTCAAAATAACCGCATCATAATACCTGACCTTCTTTAACCTCATAGCAGTGCCATACCTCACCGGGGGTAGGGCAAGAGCTCAGATCACTATTAGCCTGCAAAGTGCCTAGTCTCTCTTTTTGCCTCTTTGTACTTTCTTTGCTTTTTCTAAACTACTTCCCCATATCCTAACCCGACTCTCTCCTTTGAACTACATTTCTGGGATATTCACTATTCAACATTCTTAGAACTGCCTCTTAGCCCTACTGGAACAAAGCTGCAGGAGTATATCCAAGAAAAGGAATGTCAAGTGAATGTAAGAAGCAATTAGCCAAGGCAAAGAAACAGTGGTGTGGCACTCTGGCCAGAAAGATCAGGAAAATTCCCATAGTCAAATGCACCTACTTCCTGTGAGCATGAGGGCAGTAAGCCAGCCACAGGGACAAAGACTCAAGTATATTAATCATGTAGCAGGAAGCAAATGTCGACCTATGACATAATGGTTTAAGAGACTAGAAAACAAGTTTTTATCTCTGTGAAGTAGGGAGAGAGGAAAAGGAATTAAAATGCAAAATAAACGGGCACCCTATTGGAGCAGTGGTTGAGTCAACCTCCTTCAAAGGAGCAAGCCACACGTCCCGGGTTCCAGTACCTGGCTGGGGGGCGGGGGATGGACAGCCAATGTGAATTAATAAAAAAAAAATGGGGTGCTCCTTCCTCCTCTCTCTTCCTGCCTGCCTTCCTCTGCTTGCCTTCATTCCTGCCTGCACCTTTCCTTTAAAACAAACCGCCTGGTGGCCTAGTGGGTAAGGCCACCAGACACAGTACACATACATCACAAGGACCCAGGTTCGAGATAGGGGAACAACCAAGATGAACAACTAAATAAATAAGAGCTGCTTCCTCCTCTCTTCCTGCCTGCTCACCTTCAATCCAATCTGCACTTCTCCTTTAAAAAAAAAAAAAAAAGAAAAACTGAACAAAAAGCAAGCCGGTCCTTGTACCTGAGGCTTCAGCTAGAATCCTTAATTCCATTCCTATGTGAACATCTAGACTCTCTGCCATAACACATGTTGCCACCAATAGCTAGAATGAAGTGTCTTGGAATCTGCTGTACATTCAAAAATAAATTTTTGTTTAAAAAAAAAATGCCACACTTGCATATTAAAAAAAATAACCAACAACTAGCAAAGTCCTTTACATAAGTTTTTAGTTCCTTCCTCAGACGTTTCCAACTGAGAAGGTGAACAAGTGTTTTAAGAGTATTTTATTACGAAATGTTAACACTTGATTCATTTGCTGTGGTCAAAAACTACAAGATATTACTAGACCTGAAGAGAGACACGGAAGGCAACACAGTAATAGTGGGGACTTCAACACCCCACTTACCAACAATGGACAGATCAACCAGGCAGAAAATTAACAGGGAAATAACCACTTTAAGTGACCATCTGGAACAGATAGGTCTAATAGACATATACCAATCACTTTATCCAATGACTGCAGATTTTACTTTCTTCTCAAGAGCTGATGGGACACTCTCAAGGATAGACCATATGCTGGGACACAAAATACCTCTCAACAAATTTACAAAGATTGAAGTCATACCAAGCATCTTCTCTGACAATGGCCTAAAACTGACAAACACCTTAGGGAAACATTTGCGTCTGAGTCTTCCAGCCTCCTGAATACTATTTTGTCAACACTATTAAAAATGTCTCCCCTTCTCAATGAAAAAAAAAAAGGAATGGTAAAGGAAACTAGGACTCTTTTGGTGGGTCTGGTGTGAAATGCACAGACTGAGGTATGAAATCAATATCCTAAAAAGCATATAGCTATGTGAAATAATAAAAACAAGTATAAAAAGTATATAAAATATATGTGCAAGATAATATACACCATATTGTTCAATTTTACCTGTTTTGAAATGTATATGAATTTTAAGAAAGCATATAAATAAATAATTTTGGGGGGAAAAAAACAACAAAATTATTTGTCATCCTGTTAGGTAACCAGAATTCGCTTCACTGATTCAAACATATTCAAAGTCATCGACAATATGATTAAAATGCCTTAAATACCTCAGCTAGTTGTTGTTTTATTTTGTTATGGCTGTCCCAAACTTCCACCTGTCTGAATGAAAAATAAATTTAAGACATTTACTGCGGCTAACTCATGACTGTATGTTTGAGGCTTAAACAGCAGCCCAGGAAGATTAGTTGAAGAACCGAAAATTCTACGAATAGAATAATACAAAAGATAAATTACTTATCAACAACACCAGTTTCAACACCAGTTCCAACACTGGCAAAGACAACAGGTTACGCTCTATCTCTAGAAGATCTGTGATAAAGCAACAAAGTGTTCTGAGAATCCACTAACTCCTGTTGAAAAATGTAAAGTACTCCTTTTATTATCAAAACAATAGGTCTCCACCTCCTTCTAGGGTCATCTCTAGATGACACATGGCACACCAGGCAAACAAGTTTGCTACATCCGCAGGTAAACTCCCAACTAAAAGTCAGCCTTAAATGTTGCCTTTTTTTTGCTTGTATGCCAGCTTTACAGGTTTAAGGTTTTGTTTTTAAAGGAAAGGTGCAGGCAGGAATGAAGGTGAGCAGAGGCAGGAGGGAGGGAGGGAGGGAGGGAGGGAGGGAGGGAGGGAGGCAGGCAGGCAGAGTTCATCCTGGTCCTGAGACATGAACCTGGGTCCTTGCAATGTATGTGGACTACGCTCTTGGCCGAAGGCAGCTAATCAACCTACTACTCCACCAGGGTGCACCCCTGACAGTTTTAAACAACGGGGGAATCTAAACCTTCCCCTTTCTGCCACTCATCCCCAACCCCACTGAAAACATCTTACCATTACTGCAAATATAATCACAGAACAAAAGAGAGCAGAGTTTAGTACACAAGTTTTGAATTAAAACGGAGAATTTTTGGCACGACTTTATAGCTCAGCTTGGCAGCTAAATCACTAAAGTGCATGCCATGTAAAGCCCAAGGACCAGGGTTCAAGACCCAGGTTCAAGAGCCCCCCCAGTCAGCAAGAAGAAATAAAATTCACTGAGGAACTTTCAACTCCAGACTCTACCAACTCCTAACTTCAGCTTGTTCCTTCTGTAGATACAAACAATCTCACATTGCTAAGGCAGGTTAGTGACTACAGTAACAATAATAGAGGTGAAAGCCTACCTCAGTACTGGCACCTGCTAGCTATTATCATCATGATGGTCATCTAACACTGAAGCATGGCTGTAGAAATGACAAACTCTTCCCTGTTAAAACACACACATACACTGCTTGAGCATGATGTGTATTTGGTGCAATACGTGTCAGATATTCTTAGCAATTTATTTGAATTTCATTATCTCCACCTTTACAGGTAAAGTATTCCAGACACACAGCTGGCAAACATAAAAACACTAATCCAGAGCCCAGTGCTCTTTACCACTACGGCACTTCAAACAAAGCCATTCGGGGGCGAGTCCTCTTCGACAGAGGAAGGCAGACCTGGGGTCAGGTTATTAAAAATGCAATTTGAGTTTGAAAAGTCCTGGGGCCCCTCTGTCTCGTTTAAACTTGAACACTAGCCAATACGAATTCAACATTAAAGGATAAAACTTAGTGGTTTGAGAAGCGTGGACTGATGAGTCAGACAAACCAGCTCTTAACGCCTGCTGTGAAACGTATACTAGCTGGGTGACCTTACCTTTTCTGAACCTAGTTTCCTCATCCACAAAATGGGAACAAGAAAAGCACCTATTTCACCCAGCCATTTTCAGCATTAATGCAACGATTCACGTAAACCACGCAGTACAATGCTCCTTATGTGCTCAATGCAAATAATGGGAGCCATGGAAAAGGAAAAAAAGGGAGAAACTAGAGTAGAAAGCAGAGCTTGTCCCCGGGTGACCCAGCAGGCGAGAGAGCGAAGATGTTCCCCCGCCTGCGGGGCCGACCCTTCCCCAACCCCAGTCTGAGGCGGTGGACTTCCTCCCTTACCGCTCTTGGGTTTAGACTCGCCGGCCGGCCCCGCAGACGCGGAGCGGGGCGGCTGCTGCCCTTTGCTGCTGCCCGAAGAGGCGGAGGAGCTGCTGGAGCCGCTGTTCTTGTCCATGTCGGAGGCAGTGGCGGCGGCGCTGGGGGAGCTCTGCGGCATCAACGGGGGCCTCGGCGGCGGCGGCGGTCGAAGCGGATCGGGCGCGGCGGGGACCCAGGCTCATGGCGTTCAGGGCCGGCGGGGGTCGGCGGCGGCAGCGGTTCTCGGTCTTCATGGCGACATTTTTCCCTGTTTCCTTCCTTGGCTTCTCAAACTGGGAGGAGAAGCGGTGGACGGGGCTCTGAAGCCCGGCGGCGGCGGCGGCGGTGACCGAAGAGGAGGAGGCCGGGGCTCGGAGGTCCGGGCCGGGCCTGGCGGGGCGGAGGCTGCGGGGTAAGGGGAAGCGAGGGGGGGTGCGCGAGCCCCGCCGGCCGGCCGGACACGCTCTCCCGCCGCGGGGCAGGAGAGAGAGCTGGCTGTCTTGGTGTCGGGGACCAGGTCTCCGACACAGCGACCGACACTCGCCTCTAGGCCGAGGCCGAGCTGCTCCGGGAATGGCGACGAGTCGCCAAACAGCATCTCGAAGAACCCGGATGGACTATATATAGGGGAGGAATGAAAGCGAAGCACTCTGGGAAATGTAGTTTTGTGTTTACATCCGGGTCCAATAATTTCTCCGCGCTCCCCTCCCCCTCCTCGCAACCCTATGTGGGAGAGGGCGTTCAGAATGATGGGACTTGTAGTCCAGATTTTAGTGTCCGTACACAAATGTATATAATAATATATACTACTAATAATACACCCACATATTGCAATACCTATGTAATTCCTTTATTGACTCGCTTAATTGATGATTCTTATTCCAGTACTAATGTCAATTTATTTATGGCTCTTATTCTATCGCCTAGTAATAATAGCTACAATAATGACAATACCATAACATTTTTTTTTTCTTTTTAAAGGAAAGGTGCAGACCGGAAGAGAGAGGAGAAAGAAGCATTTATTTATTTAATTTAGTTGTTCATCTTTGGTTGCATCACCCCACCCCACAGGGTCTGGAACCTAGGTCCTTAGGATGCATGTGGACTAATTTCAATGGTCTTAGCCACTGTGCCACCTGGGTGCTCTCTTACCTTAACATTTAGTATCACTTTACAATACTTCATACAATATTATGTTTCATTGTCAATAAATTTTTATTAACAAATAATTGTTAATATTACACTTCACGGTTAATAACAATAATCATGTTTATCACTAGCAAGCACTGCACTGTACAATGTATGTGGCCTGTCACATTTAATTCTCTCAATAACTCACATTCAAAGCCCTCCAAAATTCGATCATCCACCCATAATCCCATAGCTAATAAGTGACATTCTCACATCTATGAAAAAAGCTGTGTCTCATTTTAGAGATATGGATACTAAGACTAAGAAAGTCACTTAATGTACTTTTGAAATTACATCACTCCATCTGTACTTTGGAAAATTATTAGTGATTTCTTCCAAACGTAGAAATTTGAGATTTAAAGGATCACATACACACACTGTTAAAGAGGTGAACAAATAATTCTCAGAATAAGGGTAGCTATTTAGAAACACATCATATGCACTATGTTGAGCACAAGGAAAGCCAAACTATATTTAAGATCAAGGTCTTTAACATATTCATACTTTTCTAAGTTAGTTAAGCAAATAAGAAACTACAGTGGAAGAATGTGATAAGGGCTATAATAAAGTTAATACGGACATGTCCTAGCACTAATAGTTGGGTCTACCCCCTTCATCCAGATGTTGTCCATATATGTCCCAAAGACCCAGTTTCCATCCCCAGCTGGGAGGACAACTAAGATAAACAACTAAATACAATTTTTTAAAAATCCTCGTTCCCCTTCTCTCTTCCTGCCTGCCTGTCGACCTGCCTGCTGTCTTAATTCCTGCCAGCACCTTTCCTTAAAAAAATAAAGTTAACACAAAATGTTGACCTGAGAAAATACTGAGAGAAAGAGAAATTGGGAGAAGGATTCAAGGAGGGCTTCCCAGAGGTGGTGTCACTTGAGCTGTGCATGGAAGGATGAGTGGAATTTCAATAGTTATATAAATAAATTTAATTATATACAAAATATATAAGTAAATAAATTTAATTTAATAGAAAAAAATCTGAGAATTCCTCTGATGGGGCATTTTTTGACTTATTACTTATCACGTTATATAAAGCATGAATAATGTATACATATGTATGTATATACAATGTAGCTTTGGGAGGATGAGTGGTGATTGATTCTCACTGGCTAAAAAGAGATCAGAACTTTCCTTCTTATCTATGAACTCCTAGACTCAGAAAATGAAAAGACCAGGTTTTTCGTATGTTTTTTATAGCATATGCGTCTCAAGAATGGTCTGTGAATTCCTTGCATCAGAATCACCAGAGAAGTTTGTTCAAATAAAGTACTCATACCAGATTTACTGATTCAAAATCTCTGGTACTTGGGAACCAGGAATCTGTATTTTAAAGATCAAACCAGGTGGTTCTTATGCACAACAAAGTTTTCGAGAATAAACCCTGTAATCTTGGTCTTTTGACTACACCGCGCACCCGTTGTTTCCCACTTCTGCACCAGAAAACAAAAGTTAATGCCATCGTATCTTTCGAGTTAGTCGTACCGCTGCATGAATAACAGATATGGCCAATGAAAGGTAACTGGGGATTTCTTCTAAGGTCCTCTAATTCCTGGTGGAGTCTATATTCAATGTGAAAAGAGAGAAGGTAAATTAAGGTGTTCAAAGACTAGCCTCCAGATTCTAGAGATAAGGCACCTAATCGTAGGGTTTCAGAACGCGTTTGGCTAATAATGTCTCTGACCGGCCGCCGTCCTCCGTCTGGTGACGCAATATGACGTACGATCTGGAATTATACTACCAAGATGGCAGCCCCCGGGAGCGGCGGACTATGGCGCTACTGTGGCCGCTGTTTATCACCGACTCTGCGTTGCCGCCTGCTCGCCGGGTCTCGCAGCTCCTGGCCCAGAGGCCCACTGGGTGCGCGGCTTATTTCCCAAGAGAAGCGGGCAACGGAAACGCACTTCGGGTTTGAGACTGTGTCGGAAGAGGAGAAGGAGGGCAAAGGTGAAAGGGGCTAGCGGGTGGATGGAGGCATCTGACAATCTGCGATCTCGTTTCTTCTGTTCAATTGAAGATTAATTTAACGCCCTGGTAACTCCGATGCCTTAGCCTATGTAATCCTCCCTCCCTGACCCTGCAGAACTTAGACGCCTCCTCTTTTAAGCGGAGAAAATATCACTAAGACCCTTCTGTTGGGCGTTTATGATGTGCCAGGCTCCGTGCAAACATTATTTCCAATTCTCCAGCTTCCCGGTGGTGAGTACTGTCATCCCCATGTTGCATTTGGGAAAAGTGAGATTTACAGATTAAACAAGAACTTCCCCAATTTAGCAAAGCTGGTAAGTGGCAGAACCAGTATACCAAAATAGTTTCACTTGACTTCAGAGCCCAGGTTCTTAACCTCTTACAGAAGGTACAGATCATTTTTACAGCAAATAAAAACTGTGCCTCAGCTTCCAAATTTTCCAAGTAGGAATAATAGTAACCTTTTACCTAGAGTTCTTAGGAGGATTAACTACATCATATATTAAAACATTTCGAACATTTGTATTCAATTTAGCACTTTCTAATTGCTCAATAAATATTAGAAATTGTCAAGCAGTTTCTTTTGTGTCCAGCACTGTGTCACAGGTATGATAAAGGAAAAGAACTATTTTTCAAACTCCAACTGCACCATTTATAATTGGGAAGGTATTATGCCTAATTTAAAGATAGATAAGACAGTGTTCTGTGAGAGGTGCTTTAATTCGTCCTATGGTCACCCAGGAAGTAAGAGAAAAAACCCACAATGAATTTTTTTTTTTTTTTTTTTTTAAGAAAAGTTGCAGGCAGGCGTAAAGGTGAGCACAGGCAGGCAGGCAGGCAAAGTGAAAAGGAAAAGCGCTTTAGTTCATCTTGGTTGTTTCCCTGGCCCCGAGATAA
Source organism: Solenodon paradoxus (assembly GCA_004363575.1). Taxonomy (NCBI): domain Eukaryota; kingdom Metazoa; phylum Chordata; class Mammalia; order Eulipotyphla; family Solenodontidae; genus Solenodon; species Solenodon paradoxus. Next base: position 96,279 of record RJWH01002247.1, on the reverse strand, counting down.
GGGTCCAGGGTCTTGGGATACATGTGGACTATGCCCAACTGCTACTCCACCAGGGTACGTCTGGAATTTTAAGTACATAGCTCTGCTGTTAATCTTTGAACATTGGATTTCAATTAACATTAATTTAACTGAATGTGAACCTCTGAAAAACTACAACAGTGAGTAGCTCATTCATTTTTATTTCTTCAGTGCCTGACACAGAGGCACTTAAGTGTTTGATAGCCGCTTGTAGAGCAAAGGAGGTGGAGCCAAGTAAAATGAGAATGAATATGTATTAACCATCTGCACCTTTTAAAATACTTTGCATTCATTCTTATAAATGCAACCTAATAAGGTAGGAACTATTAGCCCAATTTTATAGATGAAGAAATTGTCATAACAGATATTAAGTCATTTGCCCAAGATTCTGCTAATAAGTAGCAGAGCGAGGTTTTAAACCCAGGTGGGTTATTTCCAAAATAATGTCTAACCACATGGAGACCATGTAAAGCTCAAGCATTAGAGTTCTCTACTGGGCGGGGGCAAAACAAAACAAAAATGATCATGCAAGCTGAAATAGTGCACAATTTTCTTAATAATCAATGAGGAAAACTATATTGTGCCACAACCTTTAAAAATTAGCCAACTTTGGTGCACCCTGGTGACTTAGTTAATAAGGCCACTGGGTGCAGTCCACATAAATTCCAAAGACCCAGTTTTGAGACCTGGGTCTTCCGGGAACAACCAAGATGAAAAATCAAATAAAATGAAATGTTTCTTCCTCCTCTCCCTTCCTGACTGCCTGCCTACTCACCTTCATTCCTGCCTGCACCTTTCCTTTAAAAAAAAAATTTTTTTTTGAACTTCTAAGACTCTCTTACTCTGTTATAAATGTATAGGGAAATTTTTTAATAGTAAAGGTGTTATTTTAACACACTAAAACTAGATTTAATTTTAATTTAAATAATTGGAATTTTTAATTTGAAATTGTTTAAATGTTAAATTAAAATTCTAATAACATTTAGAAACATCTTCTGTAAAAAAATTATCAAGAGTAATTCAAACAGTGTTTGCTACCTTCGCTTCATATAATTTACCTTAAGGAGTGAGAATCTTCTGTATGCCTTGACAAATTACTTTACTACTTTCTAAGTTTCAGCTAGCGTCTTACATTTTATCCTTTCAATATCATGAAATATCTCCCAGAAGTCCTTTAATGTGTTTTTTGTTTTGTTTTTTTCTGACTTCATTTCCTCTCGGTCATCTTTAACCTTTTCATCACAACCACATTCTTATTTATGTCTATATATTCCTTTCACAAAGTCCTTTTGGCTGCATGTCTGTAGTCTCAGGTGGCAGCAGTACCAGCATTCTCACAGTCTTCTGTTTCTCCTGTTGCTCTATTGACCTACTCAAATTTCACTTCCAGTATTATCACTTTTCAGCCCTTTCATTTTCATTGGTCAATTTCCTTTTTGCAGTCATTTGGTTTTGTGAAATGCCACATGGGTTTACAACTGAGATAAGGAAGTAACACAGCAACATGCTTTTCTGTCTGTGTGAATTGAATGTGTTGTGAGATTTACTGACTAAACGACCTACAGATTATGAAAGAAGTGACATGACTGACTACTAATTGTGATACATTGTCAGGCTCCACTCCTAAGGTCAGGGCTGGAGGAAGGAACTACAAAGGATTGAGAAAAAGAAGGAAAGAACAAACAGACCAAAATAGAAGAAAGCGGGGTCAGGGAGTAAATCTATCGGGGAATCTCACCCCAAATAGCTACCCCGAGTCACTGACTCCTCATGTATTTGTTGTCTTTACACGTGGCAGTCATTTACAGAAAAAATGCAAGAAGTAAATCAGCCATTCTAACAAACAAAGTTTACAGAGTGATTTTACATTTAAAAGGTTTAAGATAACTGTCTAGCCTCTAGGCTTCTTCCTGAGCCTCAGCAGGGAACAAAAATCTCCTGCCAAGGTTTTCCTCGCAGGGCAGGGCGAGGCGGGCCTCTGGTTTTTCTGTTGGCCTGGGTAATTGTTTTACTCTGCTTTGGCTTCACATATCTAAACTAAGCTTCCTCTTTATTGATCCCAGCAATACATATCTGTTATTTAAGTAGTGACTTAGTGACTGAAGAACTTCTAGTGAAGTTTGTACTTTAGGCAGCCACTCAAGTTAAATGCCATTGTGTTTGAATGTTGTCATTGGGGGCACTGGTATTTATGTGAACCACAGTAATTCATGTATATCAAAACCATGTGAAGCTAGGAGATCTTTATTCAGTAGGTTGAGCCTTTGTGATTCTCAGTGCTCCCAAAGGATGTCAAAAGAAAAGAGGGTGCTTTGAGATCCGGGATTCAGAATAGGCATTCAAGACGGAATAAAAGAGGAGCTTTATAGTCTGCTGATTCAGCAGAGGGCAATAATATTTTGGATCTATGGATAACATTTCATCTGAGGAACTCAGAGCAGCTCCTCTTCATTATCTAATTCAACTTTATGGAAAGGAAATAGGAAGCTGGCAATGATCGTCTCATCTTCTATGTAGAGAAGTTGAGGTACAAAGTACATTAAGGGTCTGTATGTTAGCCTGTGCATTAAGGGTCTTGGATAAATGCCTTCTCTCTCCAGCTAGCGCAGATTCTACACCCGGCCTTGATCCTCTGGAAGAAAATTCAGGAGAACCCTCTGCAGTGTGACTTGGCTCCGATTCACATCTTACTATTCATTTGCCAACAAATTGTACCTTAATTTTTTTCTTAGTGATGCAGGCAGAAATGAGCTGAGGCCTTCCCATCCCTCAGTCATGTGTATTTCTAATGGATTTTCTTGTCTTTTATTATAAATACCATTAGGAAAATTCCAACCTGGTGGCCTAATGGCGTAGTCCACTGCTGTATAGTCCACATATATCCCAAGGTTCCTGGTTCAAGACCCAAGGGCAGGGGAAACAACCAAGATGATAATTAAATGAAATAACTTCCTCCTCTCTCTTTCTACCTGCCTGCCTCTGCTCACCTTCATTCCTCCCTGCACCTTTCCCTAAAAAATGAAAAGAACAATTCCAACATTCCCCATTCTCTAATAAACAGAAAGCCTATTTTATACTAAATATGTACATGACATTATCCTAAACAGCATAAAAGTGGTTGATTTTTTACATGAGGTAATTTAAGCCTTTTTAAAAAGAGGGAATATTAAGGTATAGATTTGAGCATCACCTCAGCTTATCTTGCAAAGATAGGCAATTTCAGGGGACGGAGGGGCTTCTTCCTCTTTCGTTTAGTACTTTTCCAACTTTTGCTAATAACACAACTGTGTTCTGTTTTTTCTTCTTCTTTTTATTATATTTCTCCCATGTCAGTGTATCAGGTATTCGAAAATGTGGCCAAGAAGTATGATGTGATGAATGATATGATGAGCATTGGTATCCATCGTATCTGGAAGGATTTGCTGCTCTGGAAGATGCGCCCTTTTCCTGGGACCCAGTTACTTGATGTCGCCGGAGGCACAGGTGATGTCCAGCGTGCTCGCCTTGGATACCTGTACACACCTGTTCTTGTTGGAATGTACTAGCCACCTCCCGTGAGGCCGAAGATGGTCACTGACAATCATTACACTTCCAGGAAAGCTTTACTCTTTCCCTTTTAACTGCAGAGCAGTCAAAAACACAAGATTATCAGCTCTATGCCCATCACTTTTCTAAAATGCACAGAATTACAGTGAAAAGATCAGTTTTTTACTCGAGTGACATTCCACCATCTAAATGAATGTTTTGTTTACTGCTTAACCTTTAATCCATTTTCCCTCTTTCATTAGGGGGGAAGCATTTTATCATATTAGGTAAGCTTTTTAGGCATTATAAAATTTTTAAGTAAATAAATAGCTATCACCAGAATAAACAGCTGAAAGAGTTGAGAAAGATGGTCTCAGGGAACTTTCCTGGAGTGGGATGTGGTGGGCAGGTGATTGTTGCCAGTAATTATACCCTCGTGTTGCTTTCACACAAAGCATTAGAAAAGAGTAGAAAGCATTACATGTAGCTATTAACACTCTTATGTCTGAAGAGGATATGGAGAGAGAGTACAACTTTCCTTTTGCATGTTGAAGTATCGAGTCTTTTATTGTGGAAAATGTCTTAATGCATTACTGATGCAACTTTTTATAAAAAGACTTTCAAGGAAAGGTACAGGCAGGAATCAAGGCGAACAGGCAGGAAGAGGAAGAAGAACTTCATTTCATTTTTATTTAGTTGTTCACACTGGTTCTTTCCCCTGCAGACCTGGGACTCGACCCCGGGGGTATGTGGCCTGTGCTCCTTCAGAGGAGATTGACTTAACTGTTGCTCCACCAGGGCAGGCCTATAAAAGGCTTTTTAAAGGATCTTAGAAGTTAAGAAAATTGCTGTTGGTGTGCCCTGGTGAAGTAGTGGTTAAGTCAGTCGTCTCCAAAGGAACAAGCCACATACCTCTGAGTGAGAGTCCTGGGTCCCAGGGGAAAACAACTATTGCGAACAACCAAATAAAAATAAAGTTCTTTAAAAAGAAAAAATTGTAAAGAGAAAAAATAAAATTGCTGTTAAAAAAATTACTAGGGCATGCCCTGGTGGAGTAGTAGTTAGGTCAGCCATCTCTGGAGGAACACAGTCCACATATATCCCAAGGACCAAGGGGAACAACCAATGTGAACTAAGTAAAATAAGTAAATGCTTCTCCCCTCTTTCTGCTTGCCTGCTCACCTTAATTCCTTTGATAAAAAAAACTGTACTGTGTGTTCTGGTGGCTGGCGTTGTGGCCCATGTGTAAAGCTCAGGACCAGGGCTTTTCTAAATAAATAACTGTGCTTCCTGCCGTCCTTCATCCCTGCCTTCCTTCCTATGCTTCATCCTCCTCTCTTAAAAAGAAAGTTACAGTTGAGTAGAAACTTCAATTTATGTACATTCTCAACTCTCCTGTCTTTGTTGTTTTGGGGCTTAGGGCTCATGGGTTGTGTTTATATTTACATGTGTATCTTTCCTCCTCTTGGCTTCCCACAGGTGACATTGCATTCCGGTTTCTTAATTACGTTCAGGCTCAGCATCGGGGAAGGCAGAAGAGGCAGTTAAGGGCAAAACAAAATTTATCCTGGGAAGAAATTGCCAAAAACTACCAGAATGAAGAGGACTCCTTGGGCGGTTCCCAAGTCATGGTCTGTGACATCAACAGGGAGATGCTGAAGATGGGAAAACAGAAAGCTCATGCTCAAGGATACAAAGCTGGTGAGTCCCACAGAAAGTAGACCCATAGGAAATGTTGTATGTTTATTAAATAATATGAAATATGTAAGGTGCCAAAATGCCTTATTTTCCAGGGTTCAAAAACATATAAACAGGAGTTAGGATCATTTGTGTGGGTGTCCCCTGGTGGCTTAGTGATTGAGTAACACTAGTTTCCTCCAGGACTCGAACCCACTGGTATTTGGCCTGTGCTCCTTTGGAGGCAATTGACCTAACCACTGCTCCACCAGGGTGCACCACTCAAGTAACTTTTAAATGGAATATTCTGAATTGGAGCTGAATCTTTGGCTCTCAGCTCTTGAGACCCCGAGGCAGGAGTGTGCAGCTCCCAGATGACCCCAATGTCCTCTTCTTGGACCATTCTTTTCCCCTATCAGTCCTGGGATGGTTGGATTGATGTCAAAGCCACACCCTTAAAGAAGGAATTTGCCCTTCAGCCACAAGGACTGCAAGGAGTTGAGTGTCTCCTGCTCTCATCTCCAAGTTCTTCCCTACTTTAGAGCCAGGCTCCTTCCTGGCAGCCCCAGCCAACAGGCCTACTAGGACTGGACATTTCCTATGGGGAGCTCTTTGCTCCCTGTCAAGTAGGCTGAGGCTTTATCAGGTCTGCATCGAAATCTACAGTGTTTCTCCCCCACCAGTCTAGCTTCCTCTTTCTTGCTCACCAAAAAACAAAAACCTTCCGTGTCCTACTTCCATTTCAGCATCTGTTTCTCAGAAGGCCCACCTGATACCTTTGCAACATCTATAAACAGTACTCAGGGCTTTCAAGAGCACATAGCATGATGGCTTATCTCCAGGAATCCACTGCAAACTCAAAATGCACAAATTGTGTCCTAGCTTAAAGATGTAAATTTGAGATTTGGCTCTCCAATTGTTTTATTTTATTTTTCTTAAAGAAAAAGTGCAGGCAGGAATGAAGGTGCGCATGAGGCAGGCAGGAAGAGGACGCCTTTTATTTGTTTTGTTTAGTTGTCCATCTTGATTGTTCCCACCGGCCCTGGGACTCAAGTCCGGAACCTTGGGATGTACATGGCCTGTACCTGACCATGACTCCACAAGGGCACCCCTGTTGTAATATTTAAATACTCCTGCCCACCCCCCAATTTTTTCAAATCAAAGGTGTGGTCCCGGCAGCAGCATCCTCCGTACCCAGCTTCTCAGAGGCACTGCACTGCCCTCTTCCTAGCTGGCCAAGCACTGCAGGCAGGCACCATGAGACAATGATTGATTTTAGCAAAGAAAATACAGTCCTTCAGGTCCACATCAGCATCTCCTTCCTCCTCCTCCCCACCAGGAGTGTCTCTGTGGTTATTTTAACTCCATGCTTCCTTCTCCTCCCACCCATAATGAACTGCCTAGAAGAACCACCGCCCACTTGCCCCCCAAGATGAAGGGTCTTTTGTTAACCATCACACTGATGTGAAGGCAGACAGTCACCAGCGTTTTTAAACAAAGGCTCTATGTTTCCTAACTCCTACAGAAAAACATATTTCCCATCTCTCTGGTGCCCAGCTGTAAGTAATGGAGAATAAAGGGATGGTAGGTGAAGTGCCATGTCTGGGCTCATCGCTTCAGTAGCATAGTTTGCCCTTCAAGCTCTCGTAAGTGCCGAGACAAATCTGCCTGCACAGGATCAAGTGCAGCCGAGTTGAGGGTTCTCTGCCTTTCCTCCTGGCTGCATCCATCTCCCACAGTAGTGCCTTTGCGGAAACAAAAAAGTCGACACTAAGTAGGAGGAGCCTAGAAATTAATTCCAACAATTGTAAATGTTAATGTGTAAAGATATTTTTATGTGTACTTTTTATGCGATCTTCTCCAAAGGCAGGAACGTTTTTTTAAGAAAATATGTAATGGGTTATAAAGTTATATATTTGAAATTTGGGATTTCGGAAATCTAAAAATTTGGGGAGTATTAAGAAGAAAATTAATGTTACCCCTCATCCCGACATCCACAGATAGTCCTAATGTTTTAAAACATTTCCTTCCTATCTTTTTCCTAATCATTTCCTTTCTGTAAAATAGAGAACAGGTGCGCCCTTGTGGCTCAGGTGACTGGACTTCCCTCCTGGGGCCTTGGTGAAAAACCTAATGCTTCATTCTTCCTTTCTTTCTTTTCTTCCTTTAAAAAAAAAAAAAAGCTGCTTCCTTTCTTCCTCTGTTAAAAAAAATTTTTTTGAGAACATCCTGTATATACAATTTAATATCCAGTTTTAATTCAGCATTGTATCATGAGCTTTTCCATGTCATAAAAACGTCCTTAAAATCATTATATTCAGTGATATTCCCTCATATGGATGGTTCATGACCCACATAACCAATTTATATATCGGATAACCAACTAATCTTTCTTTTTTTTTTCAAATGTCTTCAGATATAGCACAGTATTGTAATATCCTTATTTGTAATATTTTGCATACATTCTTTTTTCTTCTTTTCAGGCTATTTAACCTTGGACAAATGCTTAAACTCTCTAGATGTAGAGTACGGTATATATAAAATGAAGTCGATAGTAACCACCGCATAGAAGATACTATACTATAGCTGTTAAAAACAAAGTCTCTGGGATACAAGTACCAGATTCCAATCTACCTTTAACCATTCTGATGCTCGCTTTTGCTCACCTGAACCATGAGGCTGATTGTAATAGCTATCCTAGGAAGTTAGCATGAGGGTATGATAAGATGTGTAAGGTGGTAACAGACCCTGCTCTCAAGGACTGGCAGAAGAAGCCAGCCACACGTGGTGTTCAGGCTGCCCACACTTCTTCCCTGCTGACTATGAATTGCAGGGTTCCCGCTGTTAGCGTCCGGTCCAGTCCTTAACCACCGGTCACCACCGAACACCAGTCACAGAGGATGAGATTGATATTGAGAGGATAAGGCTTTTATTCAGGGTCCGACAACTTGGAGTTTGGTGGACTCATGTCCAAAACTAACCATCCCAATTCCCCAAGTGGAGTGGGGACTTTTTAAAGGGACAAGAGAAAAGGGGAAGGGCCCAAGGACTTGGAAAGGAGAGGAGGCGAAGTCACAGGTCCATGGCCCCACGGGGATACAAGAAAGGGTAGAGGAGAGACTGGTATACACCGGGGCAGTTGTTTGGATCAGTCATTGTAGTGGCACCAGGCTGACTTTTGATCTTCATTGCTTTGTTTTGGGATTGTTTTTCCAACCAGCAATAATGATCCCAAACAAATGTCAAGGGGCAAAAAAAGGTGTTTGTTTTTTTTTGTTATCATTGAATTTGTAAGGTCTCCTTCACCACACCCTGCTTTCAGGTTTGACAGTTCTTTGCTGGGTGCAGAAGAGACGGCTACCCAGCCTGAGAGCAGAACTGATTTCCTCTTTCAGGACTCGCTTGGGTGTTGGGGAATGCTGAAGAGCTGCCCTTTGATGACGACAAGTTCGACGTGTACACCATTGCCTTTGGGATCCGGAATGTCACACACATCGACCAGGTGTGAAGCGTCCGCCGCGTGTGACTCTCAGGATAGCAGTCCTTTTGCAGCAGCTCCTCAGTGAATGAGCAAAAGGGAGACATTCTCTCGGGACCCAGCTCTCAAGTGCAATGACTGCTTCAGGCTTAGTGGCTCCAGTCCTTGAAAGTTGCTCATTTTCCTAGTCGTGAAATTGAAAAAGACCAAAACCACTGAACAGGTCCCCACTGAAACCTTTGTTGCTCGGGTTGGTATTCACATCTTTGCGCCTATAGGTCCTGGTCTGGTTTTTCATCTGTTTCCTCTCGCTGTGATGCCACCTGACCCTGTGAGTTTGCAGATCAGAGGCATTTCTGCGGCAGGTACAGAAGAAAGGCGCTCAGACACTACTGTGGCAGAAGGTAGCAAGAGCCTTGGTTCCTCTTCGGGGGGAAGGGAACATTCAGCTCTTAACCCGATGCAGCAGTGGAAATCATTTCCACTTTTACATTCTGTCCGAAGCACTTGAAGATGAGTTGCTGAGGCACAGCTTCCTTACTATAGGGTGGGCTCCAGTTTTCTGGTTCCTCTGTTTAGGGAATCCTTTATGGTGCCCTAGCTTGGTTTTTATGGTCCGTCCTATCGCTGTTTCAGCTCATTGTTTTTTACTTTATTTTGTTTTAAAGGAAATGTACAGGTAGGAACAAAGATGAACAGGCAGGCAGGCAGGGAGAGGAGGAAGAAGCATTCTATTTTTTATTCCCATTTAGTTGTTCATCTTGGTTGCTACCCCTGGCCCCAGGTGGGGAACCTGGGTCGTTGGGTTGTATATGAACTATGCCCTGTGGATTTACATGCTAAGCCACCAGGGCATACCTAGCTTATTGTTTTAATTACAGAAATTTGGGGGATAGATTCAGAGTCTAAAGGGTACATCAGGATGTCAGCGAAAGTCCTCCCACACGTGAGCCTCCGCCATTTGGTGCCTCCTCTCCCTTCAGTCACCAAGTCCCTGTCTGCAAAGATTTGCATATTAAATATATTTTTTTTTCTTACACAAATATTAGTATATGAGACATTTTACCCATTGCTTTTTTTTTTTCCTTAAAAATATATATTGGAAGTGTGCCCTGGTGGTCTAGGGGTCTAGCACACCTGGGAGCAGTCCCACATACATCCCAAGGTCCTGGGTTCAAGACCCGGGACTGGAGGGAACAACCAACGTGAACAACTAAATAAAAAATAAGATAAAGCTATTCTTCCTCCTCTCTCTTCCTGCCTGCTTGCCTGCTTACCTTCATTCCTGCTGGTACCTTTCCTTTTTAAAAATAGATAAATCATGTTCCAAGCAGAAGACAGAATTTTTTACATATATGCCGCATCTCTGCGGCTCAGGCAGCTAAAGTGCAGGTCATGCAAAGCCCCAACACTCAAGTTCAAGATCTGGGGGCAGGGGAAGGAAAAGAAAAAAGGTTATTTGAAAAAAATTATAGATATATACGAGATTTCTCCATGTCAGTACATTATGAACACTGACTTTTTTAAATAGCTGCGTAGATACCATTTGTATAGATATTCCAGAATTTAACCAGTCTCTAATTAATGATTACGATACTTCTAATTGTGTGCTGTTCAAATAGTGCTGTAGTGAATAACTCATAGACAGTATTGCTATAGTAAAAAATTTCTGTAAGATAGTAGAATTGCTAGATCAAAGAGGATATCAATGTCTACTGTGATTTCGATGAGTAATTCTAAAATTGCCCTCCATGGCCGGGGGTGGGGGCTTCTTCCAAGCTGAGTCAGTTTAGATTATTCCAAGTAATCTTTTCATGGGCAGAATGCCTGGAAAATTTAGGATAGTGTAGTGTAATTTCTGCTGTTACAGCACCCACCTGCTAACAAGGGGTCTGTGGGAAATAACTTTTTAATGCCCACAGAAGCTAAAGCTCTCTCGGCCTCACCGAACAGAGTGGGTCTGCTGAGAGATTTGTTCTGTTGTCCTTGTCTCCCAGGCTCTCCAGGAAGCCCATCGGGTCCTGAAACCGGGAGGACGGTTTCTCTGCCTGGAGTTTAGCAGAGTCAACAATCCCTTCGTGTCCAGGTTGGCATTGTTATTGGGGCATTCTCACCTAGCCAAGGGTTTCCCATTCCAAGATGAAGAGAAAATAGTAAGTGCTAGGCATGCACCTTCTGGTTCAGAGTCCAAGTCCCAACGACACTGCCACCTCAGACATCAGTCACTTCTGAGTAATGGTATCAGTATGTGAATAACACCTGGGCTAGAAGCTCTCAAACCCACAACCAGAGGCTCAAGCGGGCCCACACATCTATTTTATTTGACTCATATTTTAAGAAATTGACTTAGGTTTTACCTAATGGTTTGGATTTCCAGCTTCACTGGATTTGTCAGATACATGGCATCCCTGGGAAGGCCCACATTGTCACATGGCACTAGAGCTGAGTGGTAACTGCCCCGTCTCTGCTTTTAGGGTGCTTCCTCCTGTGTGTAATTGTCATCACATTCTCACCACTCGCTCTTGGTCTTGTCTCTGCCCCACCTCACTCATTTCATGTTCTTGCTGGACCCCTAGAGGTATTTGAGTTTAGTACCCCAGGCTTAGATCCTCTTGCTTCTTATCTAGGGGAGAAATTAGGGGATGTTCTAATTTTAATCTTTTGCCTTTTTGTGTAGGCTTTATGATCTATATAGCTTCCAGGTCATTCCTGTCCTGGGAGAGGTCATCGCAGGAGACTGGAAGGCCTACCAGTACCTTGTAGAGAGTATCCGACTGTTCCCACCTCAGGTACAAAACTTCTCTAGGTTACAACTAAGGCCCAAAAGTTGAAATCCAGGTGCTCTTCATTGTATCTTTCTTTGTGTTTTAGGAGGAGTTCAAGGAAATGATAGAAGATGCAGGTTTTCAGAAGGTGACTTACGAAAGTCTATCTTCGGGCATTGTGGCCATTCATTCTGGCTTCAAACTATAACTCCTTTATAATTCTGGAGCATGAACCAGCCACATGCTATTGGAAGCCTAGAGATGAAGGATAATCTGACCCGGGAGACCAGCAGCAGAACAGCTCCTCTTGGGTCACACCAGAACACAGGTCCAAGACACAGCCCCATCTCAGAGGAAGAAACAAATTCCTGCCATTTTATAGCAGCTTTCATGTGAAGCTGCTTCAGCTCTTCTCCCAGAGTTATCTGGTCTGGTTTTGGTTCAATCGCTCTAATTCTTCCTGGCAGTGCAGGGTGTGGTCAAGTGAAAACCAGCACTAGAGCTCAGTTTTGAAATATATTTGTAGCTTCTCCACTGATGCTGCCTTCCAGAGGGATAATGAATCATTTGAAGCAGAACATTTCCCAGCTGCAGCTGAGTATCCTTGTAGCTGAGGGCTAAGCCCAGGGCCCAAGCCAGCGTTCCAACAATCCCAACTGGAATTATGCACTGAACTAAATGAATCTACAAATTGCCTGATTATTTGTTTTTTTCTTTTGAGGATGAGGGAAATACGTTGTCATCTTTCACTCAGTCCTCTTCTACCAAAAGCCACTATTGTATCCTCAGTGCGTGTCATGAAGAAAACAAATCCGTATTGAAAGAATAAATGCACCAGTAAACTTCTTTCACGTCTCATATAGAGAGCTTCTTTGTCAGAATACATTTGAAGAAAGGGTTTTATAACAAACAAAAAAAGTTTGAATATTTATATAGCCTGAACCCCTCCAGTACTCGGGGCAGAGGTCGATTGAGCTCTTGTACCCTTGATCCAATCCATTGTATGACATTAAAACAAAGCCTTATTTTGTGTGTGGCTGAAGCTGAAGATTTTTAAGGGCCCTTGCTGAGAAACTACAGAAATGAACCTGTGACCTGGTTGGCAGTTTGTCACTTCATTCAAGTCTATCTGAAAAGGCTTCAGATGTGCTGCTGGTTGGCCCCGCACAGTGGGGTCATTTCTGTCCCTTTACTCCCAAGAACGCATCACTGGAAAGCTTCCAGATAGCTGTCTGTACACAAACCTCTCAAAGCCCCACAGTAAACATCTGATAAAACACTAAATCTTAGAACCCTCTTAGTTAATAAAATCAAGTGGGCACTGGAAGGAATTTCCCAGTCCTAGCTCCAAGGCAATGTGGTTTTCTCACATCCGAATCAAAAAAGAAAACAAGCACACCTTACAGATACTGTGGGCTTGATTCCAGACCACCACCATAAAACAAATATGGCAATAAAGCTTGCCACACAGATGTTTCCCAGTACAGAGAGCATATAAAAGTGTTTACACTACATTCGTCTAAAGCGTGCAGCAGTATTAAAAAGCATGCCTACCTCTTTGTTGCTATAACAAGTATATGATGCTGGAAAATGGTACCAACAGACTTGTTTAAGGATTGCCAGAAACCTCATTAAAAAAAAAAAAGGCAATTACCTGCAAAGTACAATAAAGGAAGCACATTGAGACAAAGTGCAGTAAAAGCTGCCACTTCCTGGCAGTACACGGACTGATCAAATTAGAACCCCAGTGTCCAGCTGCTTAACTAGGGTCTGCTGAAGACTATTTGGAAATGGGGTTAACTGGAGAAAATGGGAGTTCCGGAGGCCACATTTTTCTTGCGATTCAAGTACAAATACAGCCAAATCAGTAGAGGGAAAAAGATGAAAACATTTTCAGTCTGTTCACAAAACCTACATCATCCCAGCTGCAGTCCTGTTGCACAGCACCTCATCCTCCTTCCCCAGTCCTAAGACAGTACTTCACCAGCACTCTTCAAACTACACCTTCTAGTAGAGAAAACTCATCTTCCAAAGATGCTACTGACTTAATATTGTTCTTAAAAGTTATCTATCAATTCAAATCAATAGCCCGGCTGCTTAGAAACCCCCTTAGATAAGAGCCAAAATCTCCAAGCATTACCTCATGTGAACACTGAAACTCACAGGTAAACTAGAAAACCAGGTCCTCTCTTGCAACTTCTCAAGATAAATGCCAGAGGCTGAAGTAACCTATCTCCAATAGCCAAATTTGAGTTTCTTCATAGAAATATACCTAAAACTGATGCAGGACACCGTTAATAAAGGTTACTTACCAGTTTTAATTGGGTGTTAATGAAAGCCTCAATTCACGTGTTAGCTAGGTTTCTGACCGTAGCTAGTTAAAGCACAGCAGGCTTAAGGTTTAAATTCCTGCAAGACTTTATTAGCATCGCTTGGAAGGTTGCTGGTCAAAAGCTTTCACTTTCCTTTAAGACCGCCTTCAATCTTCAGGGCATCCTTTGGAGGCAGGGGAGGGGAGGGAGGAATAACCTAGAGCCCAGCAAAGCATTTCTCATTAACTGATCAGCTGATTTTCATTTTACAGGCAGTTTACCGATACTACACCATCTGCATCTGAGGCCAAAGGCCCAGAATATTCTATAGCAACATCTGTAACAAAATCAGCATTTAAGGGTTGTATTTTATCAGATTAAGAATCCCAAATCTGTCATGCATTTCTGGACAAGCACTTCTGAGTGTTAGTCTTCTATGCTCAACAGTTGCAGGATGGGTGAGAACTGAAGACTCAAAGTACAGAATTGGCTGGTCAAGAGCAAGGTGATAAGCCATCAACCCTAAAGTGAATAAACTAGTACAAGCTTCTCCAACATATTTATTTTTCGAAAGAAATGGATTGTGAGGAAAAAAACATGGGGCAGATTGGTAATGGAATAGAAAATAAATACAAGTGTAAGCTGTTTTGCTAATTGTTTTATAATCACGACAAATGAGTACAGAGAATGCCCTGTACAAAACAACACAATAAAGGTTCAAAGATTGAGGTGTTCCCTTGAGCAAGGCTGGCGATTTCAGTCTCTGGTTTTGGAACTTAGGCTGCAGTCCTGGTTTCTGGATGGATCACTGGGTAGGCGGCACAGTCCATGCGTTTAACCGGATTTGAACAGAAGAATGGCTACCTGGCCCAGGTAGAAGTAGATGAAGTGTTTGGTTTCATGTGTCACGTAACTACCGAAGTTCCTCCCCACAATGCAGTGCCAGGTGGGGTTATACTTCTTGTCGAACTCCTGGGGGGAGGGAGAGAAAAACAACACTAGAATTTTTAGTGCTAAACTTGAGATCAGACATTGCCTTCTGAGTAAGCAGAGCCTGTAGGGGCAGAAAGGAAGAACATTAGGATCTGCAAATTCTTAGAAGGCAAAGAATGTTCTCCAGCTCCAAGTCGCCTACATAATGTATTAATGCAAGCATACTTGCAGTCTCAGCTAAGCTGGGAATGGGGGCTGGGGAGTAAAAGGCAGAAAGGGCAGCCTCAAAGACAGGGAACTTTTATTATAAATGGTAATTCCACCTTCCTAACTTCTGTAACATTCCTATTCATGGATAGCAAGTGATTAACAGTTCTAATCAAGCTCTTCTGTGTAAAAAGAAGAAACTAAACAATCCACTGTATATTCTACACACGTGCCCCAAAATCCAAGGACATGATTATTTAGCCTAAAATTACTTATACTTTAACTGCACTCCTATAATATTCAAAATGCGACTTCCAAAGACAAAGAAAGCTTCAATTAGCATCTAAACAAAACCCCTGTGGATAGAAATTCGAGGGAATACACCTGGCACTCCACTGTTCTGTAAAAACACTAGAAGCAGACACTAACAGTCACCTAGTCAAATATTACCAAATTATTTCGGTAGGCCTCCTTGCCACATCTGTCCAGGTGGTGCCTGATCTCTCACCTGGTCCGGAAGAACAGTAAACTGCAGAACTTTTCCGTTTTCCAAGCGGTCCGCGGACTCAGTGTGCCTGCGTTCGTGTCACCGCCAGTGAGCCTAGCCAGGTGCCTAAGCTATAGCCTTTATATAAAATTCTTACAAGGTTCTGGTGGGTCTTGAAAATTTTATCTACCTTTAAATTGTCTGCAGCAAGAACATTTTTTAGCCCCATTACCAGAAATAACATTCTTACAAGCGAGACAAACGCTCCGCTGCGTTCGTCAAAAAAGGCATGTTATTTCTGAGCCATCTGAAGTCTTTCATCTTCTCATTCTCGAATGGAACACTCCCACGGCTTGGGCTGCCAGTTTCCTTTCCTTCCAGAAAACATAGCTGGAGAAGTTGGCAGTCCTACCAGCTTTCTACAGCCTGCCATTTACCAAGAGACCCCCAACCACCACTACCACCCACTTTCCCTCAAACTGTCGACTAACTCCCCACTGGAAGGTTGGCAAGATCTCCCTCTGGTCCCGCTGGAAACACCCACGCAGCGTCGTCCCCCCCGCCCCCCCATGGATCCCCAGCGAAGGAATCATGCAGAAAGGGGAACCACTGCTCCCAGATCCTAGAGACCGTTGCTAGGTGGCGCTTTCCTCCCGCTACTCGGGGTAATAAAAAAACTTCGAGAGCCGAGGTTCGAGTCTTCCCCAGAGGAGCGCAAAATAATTCATTCGCGTGCTTTCTGGAAACCTCTACATCCGAGCTGCCATGCGTGCTCCCCAGCAGCCCTGCCAGGCGCTCCGGGGACGCAGAATTAGGGAGAAGTGAACGAAGTTGCAACTCGCCCCAGCTGCGCCCTAGCTGCCCGCGCCAGGTCCTCACCTTCTTAATGTGGGCCGCTATGTCCTTCTCTATGTTGTATTTCTCCAACGCCTGAGTAGCACACTCCACCGAGTCCTGTTGCATCTCCTCCGACATATCTGCATTTTTGATCACCGCCTTTCGGTCGCACATGGTTACCTGGGGGGCGGGGGGCGAGATGCGGGTGAAGGGTGGGGGTGAAAGAGTTAGGGTGCAGACAACGTCTGCAAGGCGCCAGCTCCCCGGTCCGCGCCCCCGCCCCCCGGCCACGCCACCCAGGACGACGCCCCCACCCCAGTTCTCAGGAAGCGCAGGCCGCGCGGACAGAACGGTGGGACAAGTCCACGGGGGGGCAACTCCAGGTGGCTGAGCACCGGAGTTTCTCACCGTGGAGCAAGGGCTGCAACGGTCTTCCGGGGGAAAGGCTGGCGAGGCTCAAGGCCGGCAAGAGACTCGGTCGCTACTGAAGTCGTGGCGCATCTAAGGAGCCCCACGCCAGGCGCCGCCGCCTAGTGCCTAGGCCCCACCCTGCTCCCGCCGACCCCGCCCCCTGCCGAGCGTCTCTATTGGCTCTATGCGGGCCCCAGAACGCTTCCATTGGTCCATGGACTC
Organism: Solenodon paradoxus; assembly: GCA_004363575.1. Lineage (NCBI taxonomy): Eukaryota > Metazoa > Chordata > Mammalia > Eulipotyphla > Solenodontidae > Solenodon > Solenodon paradoxus. The sequence continues at coordinate 79,407 of RJWH01002247.1, read as the reverse complement.
AATGGTCCCTCAGGATCCTTCCCCTGCATTTTGTTGCAGACCACAATGCACCGCTCACGGCGTCGGTTGCCGGGGTAATGGGCCGCACGCGGCGAGGCCCCGGCACTTGGAAGGTGGAGACTGGGCGGGGTCGCGTGGACCACCCAGCTGCTTGAGCCGTGCCAGCCCGCTTCTCTCCAAACCTAGCAGAGTGGTTCCAAATTTACGAAGGTGGTCCTGGGGTGTAGGATGTATTCTCGAAAAAGGATAGTGTGGGAAAGTTAGGTTTAAATACCCTACGAACCTTCCGACTCCACCCCAGGCCAGAGGGCTTTGCAGAGCGTGACTGAGGTGGCCGGCCACGGAACCGGTGTTTCCAAGCAGGGCCAACTCCACGGGCCAAGCGACCAGTGCAGTCGCGCAAGAGGAACCCCTGGACTTGGTGTGTTGCTCTGCTGTCTCGTCCTTGGAATTCTTAATTTTCTTTTAACAACCACATTTTCAATTTGCACTGGACCTTGCAAATTATGTAGTCGGCCCTCTGAAATATTGGGGTGGGGGTCCTCAGGGGTGGGAGAGAAAGTTTGTGAGTTAAGGAATTATACCTAGTGGGCTCTTCCTGCCGAGCATTGTAGCCCTCCTTTAAGGGATGGGGACCCCTTGAAGGGGTGGATTTGGGATTCCTGATCCTCGGGGGGGATGGGGGGGCTTTAAGGGGTGAGGCTTCTTACTTCAGGAGACAGTTTTTCCTGTGTGGGAGTTTCTCGGTCTGGGATTTAGCTCCTGAGAGGAGGTGCCCTGAAGGACAGAAAGGCGTCCCCTTTTAGAGATATTTCCTCCGATATAGGGAAACTACTAAGTGGTGAAAAAAACCAGGGTTTGGAGGGAGTTGGGGAACTTGTTCCAGTCTGTATTTAAACCTCAACACCTCATTTACTACTTGTTTGAACCCCAGTTTTCTTACTTGTGACGGGGAAGCTAAAGGAAACTACTTCATAGGCATATTGGCAGAACAAATGCGTTTAAAATTCCCAGCACCAGAATGTGGCACAATCTCGTTAAGTGCTCAAATAATCTTATCAATAACTATCAGTTTATGGAACAGTCCCATGAGTCACAGCAAGACTTTTTCTGTTTCAAAGGAGAGGTGCAGGCAGGAAGAGAGGCGGGAGAAGCATTTATTTATAGTTAGTTGTTCATCTTGGTTGTTTTCCCTGGTCCCAAACCTGGGTCCTTGGGGTGTATGTGGACCGTATCCAGTAAGTACCCTTATCTACTAGGCCACCAGGGTGGGCCACAGCAAGACTTTTAACAACCAACTCCTAAATACCTAAAATGTGATTTTGAACTTCTATAAACAAGTGATCAGGTTAATCATGTAAGCAGAAACTTTGTTTACATTTGCATTTTTTATTCTTTAAAAAGAAAGGTGCAGGCAGGAAGAGAGAGGAGGAGGAAGCATCTCTATTTTTATTTAGTTTGTTCCCATTGATTGCTCCCCCACTCCCCCTGTCCCCATATGGTCCAGGACTAAAACCCAGGGGTTTGTGTCTTGCTTCTTGGGAGGCAATTGACCTAACTGCTGCTCCACCAGGGCGCAAGCTGCGTTTTTCTTATTGACCACCTATTCTCAATAACCCAAAGCCCCTTACAACAATTCAACCAGAGGCATTCAATTCCAAAAAGAAAAAGGTGAAAATAACAAGAAACCACATACAGTATGCATAGCGATTAAAGTAAGAGGCTATTTTCCTGATCAGGTTTCAATGGAGGGATGATGTTTGAAGAGTTGAAACAGTTCCTATGGCGTTGCTCCTGCCAAAGGAGTGGTATTGGCAACAGGAGTGAGCTTAGGTTAATGTCTTTACCTGCCTTGGGCGTAAGATTCAGAGCCATGAAATCTAATGATGACAGCAGAACCTGAATGTCTTGTGGAGGGAAGTTGTGGGGGAGGGAGAGCGGGATTCTCTCCCTCATCTATATAGCTTGGCCAGCTTCTTCTTGATTGAAAAGAAAGAGCTGAGACTGAGTGGGTGCTCACCACTAAGTGCTTTCCACTCACAGACATTTCTGGCTCCTCATTTAGATTTCAGCTCAAATGCCACCTTTCCTGAACTCCGTTTCTCCTTGTCCTCTACCACCACCCATCAGCTACTCTGCAACACTTATTTCCTCCATTGCACTCACTTCGTTTATTCCTTCAGGGGAATGAGCTCATGTATTCACATGCTTGGCTGTTGTCTATCTGTTTACTGCTGTATCTTCAGCTTCTAGTCAGTATCGGCCACATCATATGCATTGAATTAAATACGTACTGAATTAAAAACACCAGGTCTCTTCTCTCCATTTGATAGATTAAGAAATTGACTTTCACAGGTCATGAAGTTAATAAATAAGATGCAAGTGTGAATGACCCTAAAATCCATTCTTTTCAACATTACCTTAATATATTTAGCTAAGCAGGTAGTTTGCCTTTTCCTTTTTCTTTTTTTAAAGGAAAGGTGCAGGCAGGAATGGAGAGCAGGAATAAGCACTTTTACTTTTATTTCGTTGTTCATACTGGTTGCTTTCCCTCCCTCCCCACACTGCAGGACTCAAGCCCAAGGATATGTGGCCTGCATTCTTTGGAGGCCAGGCGGTGATTGACCTAACAGCTGCTCCATCAGGGCACACCCACCGTGCACCTTTTTCTTATTTAAAACTTTGAAAAAACAGACTTTGAAATAACAGGATTTATCTAACAGATAATGGGATTTTTTTCTACTAAATGCCTATGTAAAGTTTTTCTCTATTTCACCTGCCTTCCCTAGCATCTCCTGTATTTGTATTATATTGCTCATTTCAACTGGCTCTCAATGCTAATTATTTTCCTTAATGTGAAAGAAGGGCACCATCAGGCATGCTCTGGTAGCCTGGTAATCTAAACACCCTGGGCACAGTCCACATCCATCCCAAGGTCCTGAGTTCAAGACCTGGGATGCAGGGAATAACAAAGACAAACAGTTAAATAAAGCATTTCTTCCACCTCTCTTTGCCTGCCTGTCTGCCTGCCTGTCTACTTGCCTTCATTCCTGCCTGTACCTTTCCTTTAAAAAAAAAAAACAACGTTGGTCACAAATTCATTTTTTAAAACATAGTACAGTCTAGATATAGCCTATTTCTATATAATAAAATTTTTTAAAGGGGGTGTACCTTGGTGATTCAGGGGACTGAGACACTGCTGTGGGAACCACACATAGCTCAAGGACCTGGGTTCAAGACCCAGAGCTGGGGTATAAAAACAAAATGAACAACTAAATAAATAAGAGATGTTTCTTCCTCCCCTCCCTCCATCCATGCTTCTTACGAAAAAGGAATGGAATTGTTGGACACTTGTCAGAGAATTGGAGTACTAGTGTGAAAAATAAGTAGTATCAGAGAAAAATAATAACAACATACTTGGTATCAGAAGTCGAGCCGGAAATCAGACACTACAGAAGGAAAGGGACCAACCAGGGCTAATGCAGCAAGTTACTTGCAGAGACAGATTTCTCAGATCCTGGTCTGACTCCAAATCTAGTGCTCTTGCCACCACACCATACAATTTGGCTTCTCCTTGAGTGCTGGGGAACATTCTGGGAGTGAATGGATTGAGGGTGCCCATATGTTGTTTGGCATTTGATGTTTGCTGAATAAGTAGCTATGTCCAACACCAAAATCCCTATACTTAGAAGAGAATGGAGATCATACTGGTCTAGTTTTGATTGAGAGCAAAGGGGGCTCCGCTCATCATAGGTATCATGGGGACTATACGTGCAAGGGAGAAATGGGAGACTCAACCAAATGCTTGGTTGATCCAGAACCATCCATTAGATTCAGAGTCCTAAACTAGGTCTTTTCTAGGGTCTGCTGGAAGCTCAGATGACACTAGAATAAACTCTCTATAACTCCAAGTAGAAATTCCAGAGAGTGTTCCTAAATGATTCTCATAATTTTTCCCATTCCTGTGCACTACCACTATTATTTAACATTTTTCTTTAATCACATTCCCTTTATCTTTGAAAATGAACACATTTTTACATTCCAATTTATATCATCCCCATAAAAGAAAAACCAGTCTCATTTGCCATCGGCAGAAAGTAAGTATAAAATAGAAATATCAGAATAGAAAACATTTTGTCCTCACATCACTAAACTGACCTTGTACACCACTGCTGATATGTGTCCTGCATGTAGAACAGGTGGTCTTCAAGGAGGGTTCTTAAATGGAGCCCACAGAGGAACTGTGGAAGGTTTTCAGTTTCCCTGGAATTATGCACAAAATGTGTGTAGCACTCAAAGGCATTTTTCCAGGGAGAGGAGGCATAGCTTCCATCAGATTCGAAAGGGATTCAGAACCCAAGTAGGTTAAAAAACAATTGCTCTAGAATAACGCAGATTCCTGGAATGGATACAAGACTCCTTCCCAGGTCACTTTTTTTTTTTTGAGGAAGAAGCACTTTATTTTTATTTAGTTGCTCACATTGGTGGTTCCTCCCCCAGCCCCAAGACACGAACCCTGGTCCTTGGGATGTATGTGGACTGCACTCAGCCAGAGAGAGCATACCCAACCACTGTTCCCCCAAGGTGTGACAGAATAGCACATTCTTTAGATATGTCTTAAAAATATCAATGAGATCTCAGAGTGTTAATGATCTCAGAGATGGGCATTCATTCATTCCAAGAATATTTGTTGAGATCCTATTATGTACCAGGTCTCATTTTATTGACCCATCTGGGATTCCATAGCATCACACATGTGGACAGCTTTTCCACTCTGAGTTACTAAATGTGCTTGAAAATCACTTCTGAGTCTGCAAACGTATTATCTCTTCTTACCATTGGCAATCTTTTGTTTCTTTAAAGGAAGGGACAGTTTTTGTTTTAAAGCATTTTTCAGGAAGGAAGAGAGAGAGAAGGAAGAATCATCTTTATTTACTTCTGGTTCTTCAGCTCAGGTTGCAAACCCAGGTCATTGAGCTTTAACATGGTTTGCATTCCAGTGTCCCAGCTACCTGAGCCACAAGGGTGTGGCTACCACTAGACATTTAGAGGAAGGGAAAATTTCTGATCACATAGGCTTTGGAATCAGAGAGACATAGGAAAAAAATCTAATTTGTGTGACCTCCTGCAGGAAGACAGTTTCCTGATTTTAAAGAGAGACAATACTTTCATTACAGGATGGTGGCATGGAAGATATTAACAATGCATCTAAAGACCTAGCGAAGGTCCAATAAATAGTAGCTACTGCTAATCTATATTGAGACCTTACTAAGTTTCGGCATTTGGAACACTCTCATTGACTTCTCATCACTCTGACGTGGATTTCAAGAACTGTTGGTCTCTCCCTTAAACAGATGAGGAAAATGAAGTTCAGAGAAGTGAAATCCCTTGACTACAGCTACACTGCTAGGAAATGACGGAGCTGGTCTGTCTGACTCCACAGTCCCATATGGCGGGTGGAAACTCTTGAGATGCCCTACCCTGTAGACAAAGGGAGCTGATGTATGTCCCTGGAGACTAAACATCCTGGCCCTGGCAGAATGATCTAAATAGATGTTTGCTGGATAGATGGAAGGATGGATGGACGGATGAACAGAAGGAAGGAAGGAAGAAGGAAGGATACTTCAAACTAATTCAGCATTACTTCCTCAGCAGGGAATATCCCAATATTGATCCTAGCTTGGTCCTGGGCTTGTTCTGATCTTCACTGGACAAATAACCTTTCTACTTTAACCATCAGATTATGTCAGGGTCATCAGAAAGTCCTGTGGAGTTGTTCATAAGGAAGATGAAGTATTCTTTGGATGATTTGGAGCCCTACTTTCCTACAAACAGGTTAGAAAGAACCATAACCTCTGCTCAGCCCAGGACTGTGTTCTTCCAAGCCCTGTCCAGGATTAACTTCTGAAGACTTTCTGGGACCTTGAACCCTTTCTTGGACCACGAACTCTGTCACCAACCTAGCAGCTGTACCCCTCCCTTACTTGAAAGGAACTATGAGATATGATTGCAGGCATTACAGTTGATTCAAGGACCCTCACCCAGGACGGAGGACCCCACAGATAGAGTGTAAAGCCTCGTTCTGAATCCAGAAGCTTCCTCCCCATGGACAAGGGTTGGCACTAGCTGGGGCCTGGCAGGGGAACTGAGCTTTAGTGCCAAGTCCTATACTGCAGTGCAGGGAGAGTGAGCCCTGACAGGCTGGAACAACTTAGGGCAGAAAAATCCCCCCTCTGACCAATAGCCAAGCCTCATCTGAACGGACAGATATCTCTGAGGGTTCATGCTCAGCCTCCTGTCCCTGGAGGTAGCAGGTGAAGCCATGTTCTTCCAGAGAAGCCTTGTTCCCCACTACACTCCCCAGAGTGGAGGCTAAAGTTCAGACTTTGAGGTCAGGTTGATCTGGTGGCGCATTCGGATTCTGCCCCCATGAAGGTGTGTGATGCTAGTTATCACGTGTACCCCTAAACCAGGATTTCTCCACTTTGGCACTGTTGACATTTTGGTCCAAAAAGTCTTTCCGTTTGGAGGGCTGTCCTCTGCACTAGAGGGTGTTTGACAACCTCCCAGTCCTCTGCCCACTAGATGCCAATTTCACCTCATGCCCAGTCAACCACAGTATCTGCAGACAGTGCCAAAGGTCTTCTGGAGGGTGAAATCATCCCCAGTTGAGAGCCAGTGCCCTAAACACTGGACCAAGTCAAGATGTCTCTGATCCCAAACTAACAGCCCTATGTGAAGACTACAGGGCTGGCCTACTGACAAAGAGATGAGATGGCCAACAATAAACAGACTTAGAGGCAGGAGCTGAGTCTGCTCTAGGTCCGAAGGAGCCCTCTGACTCACTAGGTGACCTTGGTGTCACTCCAGTGATATAAAAGATGGTCCCTGAGTTAAATATTATTCTAGGGCCCCAGACAAAGTGACAAATAGTTGGTATCTGATTTCTGGCATCTCCATGTTTATTCACTGGCTGGGAGAGTCTCCAGATATTATAATAAATAAAATCTATGTAACATACACGTATGTAACATATTTTTATTGTCTTCCAGCTCCTGGCTCATGGCTCCTTGGAATTTCCTGAGTAATAAGAGCAATGGGAGTATCTTTGTTATAATATTTGGTCTCTTGTCCTCTCTTCCTGAAATCTCAGTCATAAAGGTGAAATGATGCTTATTTTCATAACAAATGCTTTTTCACCACAATTCATTTATATTGAGGTGACTTTTAAAAAGTACCTAAGGATGGGAACTGGTTGCCAGGGAAACCAATTTTGTGACTATAAGGTTAGGACTTTGAGTCCCAACCGTGACCTCTGAGAAGAGAGGGGCTGGATATTTTATCAGCAATGACTAGTGATTTCTTTTTTTTTTTTTTTTTTTTTTTTTAAAGAAAAGGTACAGGCAGGAATTAAGCTGCACAGACAGGCAGGAAGGAAAAGAAAAGAGGAAAGAGCATTTTATTTATTTTATTTCCTTGCTCCTCTTTGGTTGCCCCATTCCCCCCTCATTCCAGGACCCTAACCCAGGTCCCTGGGATGCATGTGGACTGCACCGGCCAGAGGCAGTGGGCTTAACCACTACCTCACCAAACACACCACCAATGGTTAGTGATTCAATCAACCATGTCTGTGTAGTGTAATAATCCCAAAGAACAGCGTTCAGAGAGGAGCTGGGTTGGTGAGCATGTGAAGGAGCTGAGAGAATGGTACACCTGGAGAGGGCATAGAGGCTCCACAGCTTTTCACCTTACCTTGTCCTGTGCATCTCCCCAGCTGTCTGTTCCTAAGTCATATCCTTTCATAATAAACCAATGACCTAGTAAGTAAAACGCTTCTCTGACTTCTGGGACCACTCTAGCAAATGAATCAAACCCAAGGAAGGAGTTGTAAGAACTTCTAGTTTACAGCTGATTGGTCACAAGTAGAGGTAACAATTATGATTGGCATCTGAAGTCGGGAAGGGGTGGCAGACTTGGAGGACTGAGCCCATCACCTGTGGAATCTGATGCTATCTTCACGTAAATACAGTCAGAACTGAGTGGAATAATAGGACACACACCTGGTTTCTGGTTGAGGGACACACACGCGCACACACACACACACACACACACACGTTATAACTGGTGACCAGAACCCTGTAGGGATGCACAAGAAAACAAATAGACTAAGTTCCTTCTTCATGGAACTTATATTCTAGCAGGAAAATAGAGATAATAAAAATACGTCAGGCCCTTATACATGTAATGAATTTTAGAAAGGTAGAATAAGACAACTAAGGGTGACAAGACAAGAGGTCTCATTTTAAATAGGGGTTTCTGAGGTTTTCTTTGAGTCCAGACTTGATGACTGGACTACTGAAGGGAGGCTATTGAGTGCGGAAGCAATGGGGAAGAGAGGCTACTTCAACAATGCCATAAAAAGGGGATGGTGACTTGCTCGAAGACGACAATGGCAGAGGTATGAGAAGGTGGTCACATTCTTGGTATATTCTGAAGGAAGAGGTGACAAGTTTACTGATTGATTAATGCAGGATAGGAGTCAAGAGTCCAGGACTTCTGGCTTGAACAAGGAGAACAGATTGAGATAGGCACTGCTGGCCAAAGCAGAAACAAAAAGTTGTTTTGGCCATGTAAAGTATGAGATACTATTAGACATTCCAAATGGCGGTGTCAAATATGCAGTTAGATATATGAGTTCTGGGAAGAAGTCCAGGCTAGAGCTATAATTTGAGTAGTCATCAACTTATAGATGACACTTAAAGCCAGAGGACTGGATGAGATCACCACCGAGCAAGGAGTAGGTGTAGTTGGAAGAGGTAATGCTTATTCAGCTTGCAATGTTCTCGAACTTTCTCAGTGGGTTGGGTCCTGAGCTAAGATGCTAGGTACAGAGACATACATTCCTTGGCACCTGCCCAAGAGACACTCCATTATTTTTTAACTTTTCCTGTCTAAGTGCTTTGGCCACTTAGAAGGTAAACATTGAAAGTTCCTGTCCTGCCTCTTAAGTCACAGACTTAAGTAAGAGGCATATATTAAGCACTTAATTGGTACAAAGTTTCCATGTAGTCACTGAATCATGAAAGGGAGCAAGTCAGACAAGACATGACTCCTGTCCTCATGGAGTTTACATTTTGTACACGGAGAAGGCAAATGTTGAACAAGACGCACGTGATGATGTGATTACAATGGAATGACAGAGGATAGCCTATTATAAGAGCTGTTAATGGGGGGATCTGCCCTTGCTTGGGAGACAGGGAAGGTTTTCCTGGGAAATCACATTTGAGCAGCAATCCAAAGTGGCGTAGTGATTAGGTCAATCACCTCCAAAGCAAGCTGTATACCCCTGGGTTCAAGTCCCAAGTCCCAGGGGAAGCAACCAGTGTGAACAACTGAATGAAAATAAAGAGATTTCTTCCTCCTCTCTCTTCCTGCCTTCCTGCCTACTCGCCTTCACCTTTCCTTTAACAACAAAAACAAAAACAAAAAAGAAAGAAACATGGATTCCATCCTGAGACCACCAGCTCTGAAAGGCTATAGTGGGGACTCACATGATCAGTGAGTCACTAAGGAGAGAGAGAGAGAGAGAGAGAGAGAGAGAGAGAGAGAGAGAGAGAGAGAGAGAGGTGAGGGGGACCCGGGTGGTAGCCTGGACTCATGAGGAAGTTCTTGACTGTTGTCCCTTTGCCTCGCTCTCCTGTTTCCTCCGTTTGAAACATCTGTTTGCAGAGACCCAATTCTCTGAGGCAAGGGGGATGCAAAGGCGTTTCATTCCCTCTCAATAAGAGCTTAACCTGGCATCTCCAATCTTGTGATCTGGGGATCTCAAAGCCAGATATTAAATATGGACATAGAAGTCTGTTTCTTCCAGGAGCCACTCGCCCCGGTAGAAGCTGCAAAGGCATCATTTCGTGAGTGGGGGTGTTGGGGGGTTCTAGCTAGAGCCTGTGTGATTCTGTTCTCCGTGACCATTTTCCACTTGAGATCATATAAAATAGCCTCTTGGATTTATGGGACCTTTGCTGCCAGGCTATAAAGTAAAATAAAATAACTAGTGCAGCAGTGCAGCTGTTCTGCATTTCAGTGTCACAGCCAACACAGGTGCGAAATAGTTTACGGAGTTTCTAACCAGGGGGTTTTCTTCCCAGACATCCAGTTTTTATTAAAAATTAGAAGAGCAGCAAATGTACACTGTGGAAGTTAAAGAACACAAAATCTAAATTATGAATATTAACTGTACAGAGATAACCTTTTTAATATTTCCCCTAATTATATCTAGTGTTTTTTCTTTCTTTTTCTTTGTTTTTAAAGGAAAGGTGCAAGAATGAAGGTGAGGAGGCAGGCAGGAGGAGAGAGGAAAGAGAAGCACTTTATTTTTATTTAGTTGTTCACATTGGTTATTCCCGCTTCTCCGGGTCTTGAACCCAGATACTCGGGATGTATGTGGACTGCACAGCTAGGCCCCCAGGGCGTGCCATATCTAGCCGCTTTCTATGCACCTGTTTAGAGATCTGTAGTCGTCTGATTGAAGCCTATCACACTGCATATATCATTTGGGTTACTTGCCTCTTCACATCCTTAAATAGGTTCCAACAACATTTTTCAATAGCTTTTTTTTTTTTTTTTTAAGGAAAGATGCAGGCAGAAATGAAGGCAAGCAGAGAGTACAGGCAGAAAGGAAGAGAGAGGAGGAAGAAGCACTTCATTTTTATTTTATTAACTTGTTGATTTTGGTTGTTCCCCTCACCCCCACACCTGGGCTCTCGAACCTGGGTCTCTTGGGATAAATGTGAACTATGTCCACTGCTCTACCAGAGCACACCCCAATTGCTGCTGCTTCTTTTCTTTTTCTTTTTTAAAAGGAAGGTCAGGCAGGAATGAAGGTGAGCAGGCAGGCAGGAAGAGAGGAGGAAGCCGTGTTTTAATTTTATTTTTATTTAGCTGTTCACACTGGTTGTCTCCCTCTGAACCTGAGACTCCACCCAGGGGTATGTGCCTGCATTCTTTCAGAGGCAAGTGACTCAACCACTACTCCACCAGGGTGTGCCTCAATTGTTTCTTAATAGTGCATCCATAACTTTTTTTTAAAGAGTGGAAGAAAGGAAAAGGAAAAGAAGTCTTTGAGGAAAAAAGGAAGAGGAGGAAGAAGCATCTTTACTTATTCAGTTGTTCATTTTGATTTTTCACCCTGGCCCTGGGTCTCAAACCTGGGCTCTTGGGCTGTACATGGTTTGCACACCAGCCACAGGGCGTGCCCATAACTTCTGGAAACAATCCTTAATCATCAGGCACTTAGGTTGTTTCCTGTTCTTCAGTATTGTAACAATGCTCTTGTCAAGGGACAACTGTTTTTCCTCCTGTGTAGGGAATGTCCAGTCTTCCCCACTGCGGGTATCTTCCCTGTGTGTCTCTTTTACTTCACAGACAGCCCTTTTGATGGCCAATATGCAGAGGTTCCCCTCACACCAAGTATCCTCAGTGACATCAGCTGCGTGTCCTTCAACTTCATTCAGTTCTCACACTGCCTCCCTGGAGACGGGTCCCATTGGTTCAGGACCCAGTCCCAGAGCCCTAAACCCCATGTCTCAGACACCAGGCACCCGTGCTCCTCACCCACCAGCTATAGATCATTCATTCCCGCGATTCCTCTTTTGGTTATTTGATTAATTTATAGAGTGACTCACAGAACTCAGGGAAACATGTCAGTTTCTGTCCTCATAGAATTGGGGTGCATCACCCTCCCAGTGTGGATGTGTTCACCAAGTGGGAAGCGCCCCAAACTGTTCACTATTGGATTTTGCTGAAACGTCCTCACATAGGCAAGATCAATGACTATTATTGGTATATCCATTCAGAGTCCCTGTCCCCTCTCTGGAGGATGGCGGTGGGGTTGGCTGGTCATTCTGTGACCAGCCCCATCCAGGAGCCCATCTGGAGTCACCTCAATAGGACAAAAGATGCTTCGAGTGCACTTATCACTTAGAAATTTATAAGGTGCTAGGAGACTAATGTCAGGGACAAGGTCAAAGATAGTTATTAGAATAAGAGATGATTCTAGGAACCCTATGCCAGGAGCTAAGGCCAAAAACAGCATATATTTTCTTTCTTTTTTTTTTTAAGGAAAGGTGCAGCAGGAATGAAGGCAAGCAGAGGCAGGCAGGGAGAGAGAAGAGGAAGAAGCACTTATTTACTTTATTTAGTTGTTCATCTTGTTTTTTCCTGTCAGCCCAGGCATGAGAACCTGGGACTTGGGATGGATGTGGACTGAACCCAACCCCTACTCCACCAGAGTCCACGTATATATTTTCAATCTCATTTTTGTTCTGGTGAACATAATTCAAAGTTAAAAATAATAGTTTTATTGTACTTTTAGAAGTTAATAGTTACTCATTATAAAAGGCAAATACTGCAGAAAAAGCAAGTCCCGTGTAATCTTACAACTCAGAGATGATAGCCATTAAAACTACATTTAAAAAATGCATATAATAGTTTTTTCTCTTTTCTCCAAAATGGGATGATTCTGGTTCCCCGTTCCCAGCTCCCCCGGCCAGCCCCATGTCACAACATATACTTTTACTTTACTATTATTTATTTGCTTATAAAGGACAGGTGCGGGCAGGAATAAAGGTGATAGGCAAGCAGGCAGGAAGTTCATCTTGGTGCCCCACCCCCCAGCCCTGGAACACACACACCTGGGTCCCCTGCTGGACTATACTCAGTGGGAGGCATTGGACATAACTACTACTCCACCAGCACACACCCTGTTCACTATTTTAATGAATCCCCTGCAATCCCACCACCATCTCTACCCACCCCTTCACACCTACATGCATACTCTTTACCTCCCCTCTAGTTACCAACTGTGCGCCATCCATGCTCATCTCATACCATCTCTTCTCCCTCCTGCCATCATCTCTCTCCCTCTCCTGCATCATCAGGCTCCCCTGTCATGGGATTATTCCCATCAGGTCAAATATACTATAGCATTCTTCATCATTAAGAAAAAAATGCCTCCCTTGACACACCTTTTCTGATGACCACCCCATTTCCGCTCCCCTCCAGAGTTTTCTGAACTCATTGTCTTCAACTAGAAATGGTAAGAAGTACACTGCTGTTGTTTCTCAGTCACCCAGTCTATGGCACTGTGTTATAACAACCAAAACTGATTAAGAAACCTCCCATTCTCTTCCATCCATTACACCAAAACAGCCTATCGAGGTCACCAGTGACCGCCATGTTGATCAGTCTAGTGGCCGGTTCTCAGAGCCCTTCCTTGATGTACCTGTCAACAGTTGCTCTTTTTCTCTAAGGCTCATTCTTTTTTTCTTGAGGAAAGGTTCGGGCAGGAAGAGAGGAGGAAGCATTCCTTTGTTTTAGTTAGTTGTACACCTGGGTTGTTCCCCTCGGCCCTTGGTCTCCAGCCTGTGTCTTTGGGATGCCTGTAGACTGTGTCCATAGGCTTATCTGCTAGCCCAGGAGGGCGCACCTCTAAAGCTCATTCTTCCCTGGGTCTTGAGGACTCCCAGCCTCTGCCACGTCTTCTGTCTCCCCATCTTCATTACTGGTTTACCTCTTCCTCCTGACTCTAAAAGAAGGAATGTCTCACTAGTCATTCTTTCGATCATTTATCATAGGCTCCATTTTCATGGTTTTAAAAGCCATCTCCAAGCTCATGATTCTTGTCTTAGTCTGTTCGGACTGCTGTAACAGATCAGGGTGTCGGCAGGGTCGGGCTCTGGGGAAAGCCCACTTCCTGTTTCATAGGCAGTCCTCTTCCTCTTTTAAAAAATGTTTTAGACTATTCTATTTATTTAGAGAGGAAGGAAGTAAGGGACAGGAAGAAGAAACATCTTTATATATTTAGTTGTTTATTTTTGGTGACCCAGTGCTGGGTCTTGAGCACCGGTCCTTGGGCTGTACGTGGTTTGCACACGTGTCTCAGCCCCCTGAGCCACAAGGATGAGCCCCGCTGGTCCTCTTCTTTGCTGTGTCCTCATGTGGTGGAAGGGGCGAGGGAACTGAGATCTCTTCTACAAGGGCACTGATCCTAGTCATGAAATCTCCACCCTCATGACCAAATCACCTCCCAAAGTTCCCACCTCCTAGTACTATCATATTTTGGTTAAGTGTTAACATATACATTTTGGGGGTACACAAACATTCAGTCCACAGCAGTTCCCAAATTCATGCTTCTCAGACTTTTCCTCTGAAAACCATCCCACATTCTAAGTCTTAAAATATCTCTGTGATGTCTAACAGGCATCTCAAACCTGTCATTTTCAAAACAATCCTGCTTTCAGAGTGTCCTCTTAGCCTAGCAGATCAGGCCACCGATACACTCTCCATATAGTCCAAGAACTCAGGTTCAAGACCTGGGGCCGGGGCGGGAGGGGGACCAACCAAGATGAACAACTAAATAAATAAATGTTTCTTCCTCCTCCTCTCTCTTCCTGCCTGCCTGCCTGCCTATTCACCTTCATTCCTGTCTGCACCTTTTTAAAAAAAACTAACAAGTGTGCCCTGGTGGCTTAGCAGTTTAAACCAAGCACAATCCATATATATCCCAACCTCACTGGTTCAAGACCCAGGGCCAGGGAAACAACCAACGAATAACAACTGAATAAAATAAATGGAATGCTTCTTCCTCCTTTCTTCCCACCTACCCACTCACCTTAATTCCTACCTGTACCTTTCCTTAACAACAACAAAAAACCAAAACCAGCAAACAAACAAAACCGATCCTGCTTTCATCCCAAATCTACTTATCCTGAAGTCTTCCTCACCACTATGAAAACAAATTCCTTTCTTTCAGGTGCCCAGGAAAGAAGTCTAGAAGGTTTCTTTAACTCCTATATATCCTTCTCTCACCTCCAACCATCAGCAAATCCCGTAAGCTCTGTTTTGAATATGTTGCCAAACTGACCACTTCTCATCAATTTATTGTTATGACCTTAGTCCAAGACTCTATCATTTTCCATGTCGAAATTACCACGGCATTCATGGATCTTCCCAGGCCTACCTTTGCTGTCCTATAGTCAACACTTTACCAAGCTGTGAGCCTGTTAAAGAGCAATTCAAAAGAGCAAACAACTAACAATCCCAAGTAGGCGTGCTCTGGTGGAGTAGCGAGTAGGTCAGCCACCTCCAAAGGAGCACAGTCTACATACATCCCAGGGACCTGGGTTTGCATCATGGAGGAAACAACCAATGTCAACAGATAAAAACAAAACAAAATGCTTCCTCCTCCTATCTCTTCCTGTTTGCCTCTACTTGCCTTCAGTCCTGCCTGCACCTTTTCTTAAAAAAAAAAAAGTCCAAGTAATAGCATGTTTATCCTCTATTCAAAATCCTTCAGCGATGCCCAATCCAAGTCCTGAAAACATTATCCTTTCCCCATTGAGTTGCCTTTGCACCTTTATATAAAAAAGCAGTGGATTGTATTTATGGATCTATCTCATTGATCCATGCATTTATCCAATACCACCCTGGCCTTGATTAGGTAGACTTGAAATTGGTCCTCGGACTTTATTCTTGCTTTTCAGAGTTGTTTTGGTAATTCTAGTATGTGCCATGACAATTTCAGAAGGAGCTTGTAGGTAGTGTTAGGAAGGGAAAACTTTTCTCTCTTGAGTTTCAGTATTTTTGGGGTCTGTGAATTAAACTGACGAAAGACAGATTGGTAAAAGAAAATGCCATATTTAGTTATTTATTTGTATTAACGCACGTACAGGAGCTCACCAGAAAGCAGACAGGTGATGAGAGGGTGGGAGCTTTCAGTCCCCCTAGGGAGCCCGCAGACACCGGGCTATAAAAACTCAACAAATTGGCCCCGCCCCTTCCAGTCCTCAAGCCTCGCCCACCAGCCGCACCCAGAATACCAGAGGTTGGCCCCTGAAGAAGAAATGAAAACCGAGTCTTTGCCTTAGTTTTCCAAGAGTCCCAGCTTCGGCGTGAAGGCTTCCAGCAGTGCAGTTCCTGGGGTGTTAGTGGGGAGAATTCTCCTCCTGCTCTCAGGCCGCTCTGCTCCTGTCGCTTCTTTGGGTGCCGGTGGGGCTGCCTGTGTCTTCCCACCTTCTCTTGCTACCCGGAGCCCGTGGCCCCAGGGAGCCCCCTGTCCCAACCCACAGCGGCCTTGAGCTCCAACAGCCTTTGTCACCTGCCCCACTGAGAAAGTCGCCAAGGAGATCTCCAGATGATCAAAACTCAAAAGTTCCTTGGTTCCAGCTTTGGCAGATTTTGTTCGTTCTGTGCGCCCTTGTGAATTGGCCCAGGTGACCGCACTGGCTGTGGAGCAGGGGAACTGTCCTGCCCGCACTGGCTTTGTGGGGTTACAGGGTCAATCTCCCTCTCAGGCACAGTCCCACCACGACGAGCTCCATTCCTGCCATGCTCCCCTCATGCACTTCAGTGTTCAGTGTCCTCTGGCTTCCAGGTGATAACTGGGCCCTTGACAAATCCTGTCTTCAGTTCTAAAAAAAAACCTCAGAGAGATGTGTCCTAGTGGAAGAGCAGTTTGGTCAGCTGCCTCTTCAGCGGGCATAGTCCACCTACATCCCAAAGATCAGAGTTCCTTCCTGGCCTGAGGAGGGTGGGGGTCGGGCAACCAAGATGAGCAACCCTATAAAATAAAGTGCTTCTTCCTCAAAAGACAAAACAAAACAAAACACAGCAATTCAAGGAGATTCGGAGCCCTCCTGGATTGGTTACCACATTTATGCACTGGGAATGTGGTGGCCCGACAGGACATAGACGCTGTCTTCCCTGCCCAGCCCAGGCCTTGCCCCGTGTCTCTCATCCACTTGACTGTTTCTCAGTTGCGGCCTTGCTACTAAACCAGTAAATGCCAATAACGTGTTTTTTTTTCTGAGTTCTGTGAGTCATGCTAGAAAATAATTGAGCCTGAGGAGCAGTGGAGGAGCCCGTAAATGTGTGGCTGAGGGAGCAGTGTGGACAGACTGGAAAACCCAGGTAAGCTGGGGGAACTGGGCCCTGAATCTGTGGGCACCTGCACTAACTCTGAATAGTCAGTATCAGAACTGGATTGAATAGTTGGTGTAGAGTCTTGGTGAAGGAAAAAAATGACACATTAGGTGTCATAGATGGTATCTAAAGGAAACATACCACCAAAAAGTCACTGGTTATTAATATAGTGCTAAACATGTAGGCTTCATTAAATATAAAAAAAAAATTACATGAGACAAATAGAAAAGAAAAAAAAATGTGAATAAATGGAAAGCAATACCAAGTTTTTGGTTGGGAAGGCCAAATACAGCAAGAATGAAAAATTTCCCCATGCGGCACGCCCTGGTAAAGTAGCCGTTGGGTTAAGTGCCTCTGAAGCAGTGCAGGTCACATACCCCTGGGTTCAAGTCCCAGGTCCAGGGGAAAACAACCAGTGTGAATAACTAAATAAAAATAAAGAATAAAAATGTTTCTTCCTCCTCTCTTTCCTGCCTCCCTGTCTGCTCACCTTCATTCCTGCCTGAAACTTTCTTTTAAAAAGAAAGAAAGAAAGATTTCCCCCATGTAAATGTATAGATTTAACATCATTCCAATTAAAATATGAACAGGATGCCATACAGGACTCGATAACAAGGTTCTAGAAGGTGTTCAGACAAATGAGCCAGCAAAAATACTCTGAGGGAATGAAAGGAGCAGTAGGGACAAGTAGTCCTTTCAGAGGTACACACTTGAAGGAAAGTTCTAGACTTGGGTCACATAGGTCTTGGTACCACTTAAATCCACTTAGTAAGTCAGGGACCTGAAGGCAAAAGATTGGTGAGGCAGAGATGGAGCAAGAACTAAGTTCCAAGAAGTAGCCCCTGCCAAGACCTCATGCAGGTTTTCTCACAGCAAATCCTAGAGAAGCTGACAAAGTTGGAGCAGGAGAGGACAGGCCGGCGGAGGCACATCACGAAGGGCCAGGATAAGAGTGTGACGACGAGACACCAGGAGCCACTCTGTGGCCTCCACTGCTGTGTCCCTCGCCTCCACACGGTGCACACAGCTGGGGTTCCAGAGATATCCTGGAGATCATGTCATGCCTATATTCGTGGATTTGGTCTTTTAAATGTCTGCAGAGTGTGCAGAACTGGTAACATTTCCACATTCCAAGTCTTCTCTGGATGAACCTTGAGTTCTCTTCTATTTTGGGGGAACATAGTTATTAATTAACACCCTAGCATTGGAATACAGGTCCCCCTGGGGCCCTTCTTAGATTCAAAAGGGACCATTGCAGTGTTGTTTGGTCCTATTCTGCTCTCCTTCTGGCTCTGAAGCAACCACCCTTTTGCTATTCACAGTTCCCTAACTAGACAGTGAGACTGTACTTCCCTCAGGCCTCTCTCGTCCCCCAGACTGAGAATCACATCTCCTTTACAATCCTCCTATTCAGAGATCTACAATAAACGTTTGTTTGGCAAAGGTAACACACTGATTTCCACTGAGCAGCTGAAATATTTAGGATTTACATGTGTAATCTAACCCAGACGGGCTCTGACTCACATTAGGGCATCTCACCATAAGTCAACTGTGGCTCTGGAATGAGAAAGAACATCCTTATCTACCCCCCACTATATCCATCCCTACTCCTCATCTCGCAGAGCTATTTAGCATCCCCAAAGCATCATGCCTTTTCTGTCCTCCCAACTTTCTCTGCACATGCTTTTCCCTCTTCTCCCCTCATTTACCTGGATAACCCCACTGGTTCTTGAGGTCTCAGTGTAGCAACCCCTCTCTCCAGGAGGTCTTCCCTGAACACCTGCCTCATCTCCCACAGGTTAAGCAGAAACATGGGGCATTGTTTATAACGTCCCTCACTTTGTTGTGATTGCCTTTTTAGTGTCTGTGAAGGGTGTGGGAGTAGAATTTAGGTCTTGTGCTCTGTTGTGTTCTTAGCACCCTGCACAGGACCAGATGATTCTGTGGCACAATAAATACCAGTTGAATGAATGAACCAGGATCAAGGGAGGATGCTGCCCACACCATCCGGAGCTCTTGGAGTTGCATTCCAGGAGCAGTGAAAACCTGGCCTCCTGCAGGCACCTTCAAAGAGGGCCCATGACAAGACAGAATGGCAGTGCACCCAGAAGGATGGAATAACGAAAGCAACTGGTCTCCAGCTGCCTGGCTCCAGGGAATGTTTGCAATGTGTCACAGAAGCCTTGAACATGTGCTGGCTGAGGGGGAGAGCCAGCTTAGCCAGACAGCCTTAGTTCAGCCACTGTGCACGTCAGCACAGGGGTGGGAGATGCGCGACTTCAAAGCTTCTTCTTTGCTTTATCTTTTTACTTAAAAAAAATCTCCAGAGTCGTGCCCTGGTGGCCTAGCGGATAAGGCCACCTGGCAGTCCACACACATCCCAAGGACCCAGATTCAGACCCGGGGCTGAAGAGAACAACCGAGATGAACTACTAAGTAAAATAATAAATGTTTCTTCCTCCTTTCTTCCTGGCTGCCTGCCTGTTTGCCTTCATTCTTGCCCACACCTTTCCTTTAAAAAAAGTCTCCAGAGATCTGCCCTGGTGACTCAGGCAATGAGTCTGCAGCTCTGGTTGGTGTGGTCCACGTGAAGCCCAGAGACATGAGCTGGAGACGCAGGGTGGCAGGGAAAAACCAAAATGAACAACTAACTAAGTGAGTGCTTTTTCCCCTCTCTCCTCCTGCCTGCCTACTTGTCTTCATTCCTGCCTGTACCTTTCCTTAAAAAAAAAAAAAAAAAAAAAAAAAAAACCCAAAACCAGATATTTCCCATATTTATGTTATACTTTTTCTAGGATTGCATTTACATTGAAGTGCCATTATCAAATTATATTGACATAGTTCATTAAAAGTCTACTTAGTACAAAATTGATTTGAATCCAAAAAAGTCGGGATTCTGTCAAGAAAATACATCGCTTTGTTGCATTAGAAAACATTAGCCCTGTCATTAAGCTTTTCACACTCCTCAATCTTTTACTTGTGTTTCTGGTTTATTCTGCTATAAATAAAGTTTCCAATGTCTGTGACACAATCCAAAGTGTTTAGGTAAAAAATCTGGGTGGAAGGTAACGCATCTGGTAAGGAATTTACTTAGAAAGTAAAGCTTGATGAACTTAAAGAGCCCATTTGTCATTTCGTACCTTAGTGCCCCTTTTCTGGAGCTAGTACCCTTCAATATTAGTACTAGCAATAAAATCAACAGTCGTTTATTAAACACCTACTATGTGCCAAACATGACAGTGTTATAAGGGGTAGGGATTGGTCCAAATGGTTCTTAAACTTTTGGGGCTAGGCGAGGAAGAAGTGGTTTACGTCCTTTGGGAGAAACTGCACTGACCTATATGGTAACCAGTCACATTTGGCTAATTAAAGTTAAATACATAGATGGAAAAGTGCATTTTTACATTTGCAGGAGATACGTGGCAATCAACATGGCCATCATGGCTGCTGGCTGCCAGATAGAACACGTCCTTCATCATCCAAACTTCTACTGGACAGCCCTACACGGATAGTGTCCTTAGAACAAAGACTTTTCTGTCCCCTGTGCAATATTTTGCATCCAGTTTTACCACTTTTACAACTTTGCAGGGGCCCCTGAAGTCCAAGAAGCCCAAGATGACAAGCTATTTGAGGACATATCACAGAATATAACGACTGGCCAAAAACAAAGCAACAAAACTGCTATGACTTCAGTATGCTCATTGCTTTAAATGCACTTTGTATTAGACCAGGCCCTTGGCTTCCTACTTTTCTGGCCTCATTAAAGAAATAGTTCATCACCTCCCCTCTCCGCACACACACTATTTTTTTTTGAAAAATAACATTAAAGATATTCTGCAGTTGCTTAAGAAATCGCCAAAGGGGAAAGATGTTGACAACACTGCGAATCTTGAATTATCTTTTCCATCTTTCTCCTCTTCTCATCCTCCCACATGTAGTACTTGTTTCCCTAAAGCTCCCTGCTCCCCCTTCTACATTCTCTCCAAACCTTCTAGTTTTGGTGCTGCTTCTCCTCTTCCTCCCCTACCCAGTTCAGTTCTTTAACACATGGTTAAAACTCCATTTCACCCCATCACACAAATACAGAGGCCACAAACTAGAGACAGCTCCAGGCTGCTGGAACCAGGAAGACATGCACAGAGACCCAGCCCAGAGCCCTCTCTATCAGCCTGGGCCAGTTTTCTGAGATCACTCATTTTCCCTCTGATGGTCTACTCTCTATCACTTCCACTTCTGCCCACCACTCCCAAGGGTCAGGGTCTGGGAGGAGCTCATGACTGAGTTTGACAAAGAAAAAAACATTTTGCTGGCATACAGAGGGGACTGATGTCACAGACGAAGGGAGAAAACCAGATGGGCAGGTTCATAAACTTTTATTCCCAGTGTCGTTTGATTATTATTTTTTATTGGGCACTGCCCTACTTGCTAGCAGGGAATAAGTGGCTTACTGTGGGAAATGAATTAACTCTTCCCCCGCCCATTATTTATTTATTTTTGGTTGTCCGTTCTCCTCCACCCCACTAAGGAACCTGGGTCCCTGACCTTTATAAGGTCCAAACTCCTGCTACTGATTTAGCACCTGATCCACCAGGGCACATCTGCATTACCTCTTAACAGTCTGCCAAGGTAATTTCAATCTGAAGACGAGCCCCTTGGTGGCATTCTTTTTGTCGTATCGGGAATGATTCATTTTATTGAGTTCTTGTATAGTTTAAATGAAAGCTACTCCTACAGGAAGGGCAGCCCTATTTCATATACTGAGGACACCAATGCCCAGCCACCATCACCTGGAACAGTTTTTAGTGAAGAGGGTACGAAGAGGCTGGAGTCATCATATTTTATTATCCTTCCTTCTTATATCCTCCACACATATCTGAATTCCTCATCACTCACTGCCTAAGTTCAGGCTGTCCTGAAGATCAGTTCCTTCTGCTTTGCTCCTCATGTCAGAATGATACCGCTGCCCCATCGGTTCCCCAACCCAGGAGCCTGGAAAACAACATGGCCTCCTCCTCCCACAGCCCCCAAGTCCTATGATTTCACCTCCTTGGGATATCTCATCTCCTTAGTATCCACCACCTTACATCAGGCCACTGGCATCTGGTGCCTGCATTACTGCACTGCCTCCCATTTTCATGTTACTTCTAGTATAACCAGTTAGTCAATGGACCATTTGGGGCTATCCCTGTTCTTACCTAGCCTTAACTCCAGGCTAACAATGAGTCATACCTTCCCAAAACAGGAAGAATCCAACACCAAGATCATTAATGGATAATACATTTTTTAATGAAGAAAACTATGAAGATACAGAAAAGGGCTTATACTGTAATTACATAACAGTACTTTCTACCTCTTAATTTCTCTCTCCTCCTCCAAGTTTTCTCACAATGGCAGCTGTTACCACATCTCTCCTTCACTCCCTTTCCTTCTCTTACTATCCTATAGCTGCCCTCTACTCAAATTAGCTCTCAGTCTCCTCCTCTGTTTATATCTCCAATCCCCTTGGTTGCCACTTCCTACTGAGAAGTCTCCTTCTAACATAATTCTTTAAAAACTTTCCATGGCTATGCACTGCCCTCAGTAGAGTCCAAAGCCCTTAATAAGGTCTACTAAGTTTGCAAATTCCAGTTCCCATCTCCTTTTCCCTCCTTGAACTCCTTGAACTCCTTGCTCCAGACACCTTGTAGCAAGGTGAGGACTCCCCCTGGTCTGCCAGGCTCTCTTCTCTTGGCGATCATACTTGCTCTCCTTGCCTGAAAAGCCTTCCCTTTCCCCCTAAAGTTAGCTCGTACTGGTCTTTTAGCGCTGAACCTAAACCTCTTCCCCAGGAAACCTTCCTTATAATCTCTTAAGAGACCACTGCATTAGGTGGTCTCCCAGCAGTTTACCCTTATCACAGTTGTACTCCAAAGGACTGCTGGAATAGTAACCTAAATATACAGCTGAAGGACAGAGTTGCATCACTGCATGCTGTGGGGCTTATGGCAGCTTAAATGATATCATGCACATGGAGCCATAATTTTCACCTTGTTTGTGGTCTAACCTAGGTTAGTACCTTGGCTCAAAGTAACAAAATCACCTTTCGACCAATTTAACTGTGTTCCTTCTAATCCAGGAAAGCTATACTTGTCACATCCCCATATTTGGGCACAATATTTTCTACGCTGGCATGAACCCCCTTTGGGGATTGCATACTGCAAGACTGTACAATGCACCTCTCTGTGGCTCAGGTGGCAGAGGCGTGGGCCATGAAAGCTGTGGCTCCACGTTTAAGACTCAGGGGTGGCCAAAAAAAAAAAAAAAAAAAAGGACTGCACAATACAAGGCGCATCGTTACTACTGAGAAGTAGTCTTCTACCTAGAGATTCTTAGGTCACTTAGCTAACTACTTCTTTCTCCCCAACTTACTCACTTGTATCCAACACCATGTTTTTTGGGGGAGGTGGAGTGACTTTTCAGGCAATAATCACATAGGAGTGGAAAGACTCAGAGAGTAATGTTAATACATCAAAGCACACCCTCCAAAATGACGAGGCACCTGAATTATGAATGCCTTTAGGTCATGGGAGCTCCTCTAAAGTCATGCAGTGTGCTTAGATTCAAGATCTGAAGACCAGCAAAGAACTAGGTTTACATAATCCAAAACACAACAGATGGTTCTGATTGTTTTATCTTAGAAATCATTTATTGTGTTTTATTCCAATTCTGAAATAATGCTAATTACAGATAATTTTTAAAATAGAAAAATGCAAAAATAAAAGTAAAAATACAGAAATCATTTCCATCAAAAAATAATTCCCCAAACGTTTGGAAGGTTATTTTCCTCTATGCTTCCTTGTTACAATCAGTGACTATAAATACACTCTTGGCATGACCTGGTGGAGTAGGGGTTTGGTCAACTGCCTCCAGCTGAGGCGCAGGTCACATACATCCCAAGGACTCAGGTTTCCATCCTGGGCCAGGGAAAACAACCAAGACGTACAACTAAATAAAAAAATAAGTAAGATGCTGATTCTTTCTCTCTCTTCCTGCCTGCCTGCCTACCTGCCTTCAATCTTCCTTGCTCCTCTCCTTTTAAAAGAAGTTATATTCTCCTGTTCTGAACTGAAATAATATTGCATGAATTTTTATTTTCTTTTATTTTTCAGAATATAAAAATGAAAGTTGCAGTAATAATCTTCAACTTTATAGAACTGTTATGATGTAAATGTATTCATTAAACACAACCAGGGGTGTCAATCAATTTAACAGATTCCTTCAGAATATACTTATATGTCTATGTATATACTAAACACCATTTTACGTTCATTTTAATTATAACTAAATTAGTATGACCTTAATTCCTTCAAAACATGATTTAATAATTGTGTAACATTCCATATTACTGTGTTGTACCACTCCCTTATTATCATTTTAATTTTTTTAATTGCACAGAATGCAATGAACAGACATAATTTATTGTGAGAATTTCTTACTTATGATAAAATCCTACAGGTGTAATTTCTGGATCAAGAGGTATATTATCCGGGCCCAAAGTATCACATCAACTTGCCTTCTGAAAAGGTTATACACTCAGCAAGTATGTGTGGGTGCCTAATTTCGTGTTTTGATTTTAAAAGTTCAGAGATGATATAACTAGAAAACTACCTTCAGATTGTTTGCTTTTACTCCCTTACTAGTGCTAGTAGTAATAGTTTGTTTTTAACAAGTTTCACATACCCCCCGGCATTTATTGTGAAAAATTTCAAATATACAGAAAAATCGAAAGAGTGCTACTGTGAACACACTGAAAAGATGGTTAACATCTGCTGTTTGCTTTCTCACCTATTACCCATAGATTTAATTTTTAATATGAAAAAAATTTAGATCAAGACCCTCCTGATGCAAGATCTCCTTTTTGTTAACGTCCTCAGATTCAAGTGTTCAGTGCTATGGGATTTAAGTGTGGAAAAGTGCCAGCCTGGAAGGTTGCCTGAGCCTAAAGACATAACACATAGGTTGGGAGCTGGGCACTGAGTTCTAATTCTGATGCCACCATGAGACCTCAGTCCTGTTACCTGTGAAATCAGGAATTCCTACCTACTGGATGAGGATTAAAAGCACACAGTGTGGGCGGCACTCTACAGGGACAGCTGCGATCGGAACGACTCTTCCTCCCTGTCTCCGGAGACGTCAAGTTCAAGCTATGGCCTCCATCTCGGGCTTCCCCGCCCCGAGCAGAGGTGAAATGGGGACAGGGTGGCCCAGAGCGTTACTGACCTGAAGCTGGGAGCCCCGAAAGCCCGGCCCGGTCCAGCCCCGGCGTCCGGGACACGTGCAGCCGCAGCGGGGTTAGGCGCCGCGCTCAGCCGTCCCCCTCGGGTGCCCGCTGCGGGGTGACTGCCGCGGGACCCACCGTGGGCGCCACCCGCAGCCCGCGTCACCTCACGGTGTGCTCACAAAAGCCTGAGGTAGGGAGTGCTACACAGGGAGAGAACTGAGGCCTGGGGAGCCCGAGTTACTAGCCGAAGTGCAGGCAGATGGCGAGTGACCCGCCTTCAGGAACTGAGCCCCACTTTCCAGATCTGATCGCCGCGCGGGGGCTGCCGGCTCCTCCACCCGGTGCCGGCCTGTGCGCACGCGCAGTCACCGCAGCTGCGTCCCCTTTAAGAGGATTCCTTTTGCCTCCATCGACCCCTTCCGCTCCGCGTTCCCACAATGCAGTGCGGCTGAGCGCCTCCGAGCCCGCGGGGACGCTGCTGGGGGACCCGGGCTGAGGCGGCGGCGGCGGCGGCGGCGGCGGCGGCGGAGGAGGAGGCGGCGGCGGCGACGTGGGCTGCGGCGGGCCCGCGGCGTCGGGCGGTGCGGATGTCGGGCTGGGCGGACGAACGCGGCGGCGAGGGCGACGGGCGCATCTACGTGGGGAACCTTCCGACCGACGTGCGCGAGAAGGACCTGGAAGACCTGTTCTACAAGTACGGCCGCATCCGCGAGATCGAGCTCAAGAACCGGCACGGCCTCGTGCCTTTCGCCTTCGTGCGCTTCGAGGACCCCCGGTGAGGCCCCCGTGCGCCGCCCTCCGGCCGGAGGCCCCGGCTCGTGCCCTGCCCCCTCCCGCCGCCCCTCCCCCTCCCCGCGGCGCAGACCCCTCGCGGCGCCCCCGGGTGGAGCGCGAGGCCCACTCTCCGCAGGCTGCAGGGCGTCTTGCGCTCCGTCGTCACTTCCTCTATTTTTTTTTAAAGCTTAGAAACACAAAAGCTGGGCCTTGGAGGTTCTAGGCCCGCCCAGGGCTACCTCAGGGAAAGTACAAATGACCGTTCCCTCCATCCCGGCTCCCTAACGGGGCTGTGGCCCCGGCCTGGGAACCCTGGTCCCGGAGCCAGCCCGGGAGAGGGCTCGGTGGAGAGCAGAGGGCCACTGCGCTCTGCCCACCCCTCCCCCAGCCAGAACTCGCCGTTGGGGGAACAGACGGCGGGGCTGTGGATGTCTGGGGGGGTCGTGAAGGGGTCTCCCTGGTGGAACAGGCCTCCCTCCACGCGCTCCCCACCCCGTGAGGCCGGGGCCTCTCAAAAGCTTCGGGGGGTTGGAAAAACTTCTAAAACTGTCTCGGGGATGGCGGGGGGTCTCTTGATTTCACTCCCCACGGCTAATGAGGAGGCACAGCTAGACGCGAGGAGCCCCCAAGGATTTGGAAGCGCTCACATCCCTAAACTGGCTCAAAGGGGTCTTTGTGATTTCGCAATCGTCGCCCGCTCTCTGACCGGAAAAGAGCTAGGAACTTTCAAAACTGGTTGGTGGTTCTTAGAAGCCACTGCAGTGTACCGATCACTCCTTCCGGGTAATTAGGTATCTGCTATTTTTTTTCCAGCATGGTTTCCTGGAACACTGCCTCGAGTCCATCGCAGACAGGGTTCACCTCGAGGATTGTCCACAAGGTCCTTCCTACCTAGTGTGGTTTGGGGCGATAGAGCACCTGAGAACTGGGAGGCCAGAAGTGCCCTGAGGCTTTGATGACTGAAACTGACAGCACATTCCTCATGCCTTGCTTGGCCTCTAAAATTGCATTTTTACATCTAAACTAGAGGTTGCCCCTCTATTAACTAGTACTATTTTCCATGTGTTTTTTAAGTATGTCAGTTAACATGCCATTTATTATTTAGCATTTTGAACACATTTTTAAGGTAGATACTGGTAACCGTATTTTACAGATGAGGAAACTGGAGGGTTTAGACTTGTTGATAACACAGACTAATAATAAGAGATCCAGATAGGATTTGAACCCCATTGGGCTTTTTAGAATATAAACTTAATGGATGATATGCTACATTGTCATCTCTTCCCTCATTCCTTTCCTAATAGAAAAGCCATCTTTTGCCAAGTTTCTAGCAAAGCACTACACACATAGTATCTTATTTAATCATTGCAATAACTGTGAAATAAGCACATTATTCAACATTTAGAGATGTAAACACTTGATAAAAGTTACTCAGAGACAACTGCATAGGTAGCAGAATGATTTGAATTCTGATCAGTTTGTATTCAAAGTCTGCTCTTAAACCCTGGCAGTTACTCCTCCCCACCGCCTTATAAATACAGCCAAGGTTGCAGTAGGTCTTGTTCTTGCTTTTTATCCTGACTGGGATCTTGAAAAGCAATTGTGTGACAACTCAATGATGCCCTCATTAGTACATCTTCAACTCTCCTTGTCCACCGAAGCTCTGAGGTCATTTTTTCTCTTATCTAATACTGGTGAATTAACTCTCCTCTCATAAAGGCACTAGGAAAGAATGACATACTTACCTCTTTGGGTGGAATTGTCCCATTTTGACAATTTAGTTCTCCAAAACATGCACTTAGAGAATTTCATATTCCTCAGAAAATACTGATTAAATTTGTTTTTGAGCTTTTTAAATGTGTTCTTTTTCTGTAGACTTGTAGAAGATTATTAAAGGACTAATGTGTGCATTTTGAGAAACTTCTCAGCAAGGTTTAAGAAATATTTAATAGCAAAACCATCTGTTGATTTTTTTTTCTGTATTATCTTCCTAATGGGTATATTTATAATTTACCCATTATTATTCCATGCCTATAAAACCATGTGTGACAGCCGTAACATTTAGTTCGGTATTGTGACCAATAAAACCAAAGCAGTATTGTGTCATGATCCTGTTTTGTTTTTTACTCTTTCCCTCTTGCCCCTCACAGGGAAGTCAGTCAGACTTCTGAGCAGCACTAACTCCAAGCTTTTCTTGCAGAGATGCTGAGGATGCAATTTATGGAAGGAATGGTTATGATTATGGCCAGTGTCGGCTTCGTGTGGAGTTCCCCAGGACTTATGGAAGTCGGGGTGGGTGGCCCCGCGGTGGGAGGACTGGGCCTCCTACAAGAAGATCTGATTTCCGAGTTCTTGTTTCAGGTATGTTCCTTTCAAACTGAATGATACATGTGGAATACTTAGTACACAAGTCTGGCCTCCAAGAAATTTCAGTGTTATTCTTTAGTGCACAGGGTACTTGGGGCTTGCTTTTTAGTAGCCTATGCTCAGTGACAGTCCGAAGCCTCCCTCTGTGTTGCCAGTGAGGCAGGTGTCTCACAAATGAAATTGTACTGGCAGTGCAGCCTTGGTAGAACATAAACTGGCTTCTTATAAAGGAGTTATCTAGTGTTCAGAGGGAAGATGATGGCAAAAATCCTTGTGCTGCAGTTCTAAAGATGTTTTCTTTTGGACTGTACAGTGGTATTGGGCTTGCTAGAAAGATATTCCACAAGCCAAATTTGAACTTAGCCAGCCTTAGATCCTGAAAAAGGTGCTTTTAGACTTTTATAAAAATGAAAACAACTTGGACACTTGTAGATTGTATTGTAAAATCTAGAACATGCCTGGTGTTGAGTGATGAAGTGCTAAGCTCAGAGGTTTATGCATCATTTCAAGATATTAGCACACTGGTAGACCTGAGGCCTTCTGCACATTGCAGGGGCATTTTAGGGCCCTGGCAGAAATGTGTTGAGGAGCCTGGCCCCTTTCTTAGAAGTGAATGTCAATCACAATAGGCTCTCATGGTGCTTAAGACTGATACTTTCAGTATCTGCCTATTTTGCGTCCAATTGTAACTTAACCCTAGAATTCTTCCCTCCTTCAGGATGTCATACATATCTTTTTTTCTCTCCATGCTGCTCTGAAATCCTGCTTAGAAAACTATTAGAAAATGGCTGCAGTCCTGAGCTGTGAGCGGTAAACACAGCCTTTGAGAGCAGGAGCACATTTCCCTTTCATGACATCAGGTAGGGTTGTATGACTCCCAACTAGTTTTAGCATCTGAGTCTTGCCTTTCCCCCCACTGTATTGAAGAATGTTGGTGATCTTTTAAGAGGTACTTTGTCTAGTTTGTCAGTCACTGACACCTACAAGAGAGCAAAGTTTGGATTTTTGTTTGAGCTGCACTGTGGTTATTTCATTGGATGGTTTCAAAATTCCCATGTCCTGGGAACCGAGGCAGGAGATCATAGATACTGATAAATTTCTTATTGGAAAAAATTGGAACACAAAGTCTTAGCCTTCATAATTAATACCAAATTCCTGTGAATTCTCCAGGATACTAACTACAACAAGATGAACTTCTTGATGTTTGGAAGGGATTGGTATCTGGAACATTAGCCTAGGTCAAGCTTCTTAGGGTGATTTAACACACGTACTTTAGTGCTACTCTCCGGTTTTGTGTTCATTATCAAGATTTGTGATCTGGGGACCATGAGGATTTAAAAGTCGTGATTGATGGAGAGGGGACCCCAGGTATTGCTGGCTTTTAACAAAGGGCAGTTAACATGGCTGAAGGGTGTGGCCTCTTATGTTCTCTGTGCCTAGGGCTTCCTCCATCAGGCAGCTGGCAGGACCTGAAGGATCACATGAGAGAAGCTGGGGATGTCTGTTATGCAGATGTGCAGAAGGATGGAATGGGGATGGTTGAGTATCTCAGAAAAGAAGATATGGAATATGCCCTCCGTAAACTGGATGACACCAAATTCCGTTCTCACGAGGTGGGTGCCTACCTTCTGTTGAGGAGCCTTGTGGCCAGGCTGTTCCACCTATAGCTGACCTAGCAAAAGTAGCAGTAGGTCACATGTTTGCTATTTGATGATCTGACAGTACCATTAAAGAACTTCATCAGTAGACCAAAACCAAGGAATTCGTTATGCCTAAATCCTGCAGAGTCATAGTCTGCAATCATAGTTTTTTTATTTTTGCTGCTTTTTTAAGAGAGGAAAGAAGGGACAGGAGGAATAAGCAAGGAAAGGAACGTCTTTATTTTGTTACTGTGGTTTTTCACCCTGGACCCAGATCCTTGGGCTATATATGGTCCACACACCAGCATCTCAGCCGCCTGCATCACAAGGGCATACTGTGCATAAGTATTTTTAACCCAGAGGGAATACCAGTGCAGTCTGTCATAATGTGGTGTGAGCCCTTCTGTGATACCACTCATCTCACAACTGGTTTAATCTGCAGCATCCCTCGGTGACTTAATTATTTTAGCTGTCTTTCCTCCAGGTCTGGCTCTTTTGGGCTCTCCATGCAAGTCTCATCTCAGCCCTTGTAAATACTACTGTTGGAACTGAGTTGTCACTTTCCCTTTCCCAAAGTAGTACAGTGTCCTTGAAATCTGAGCCAACTTGGTGCTTGTTCTTCCTTTCAAGATGCTGTGCTGGATCTCTTAGTCAGATTCCAGTAGTGACTAGCCCCGAGACCACTGAGACCACACGCCAGACCACCAGTTGGATTTTGTTCTTTCAAGCTTTCCTGTCCTGATTTGCTATGGTGTTTATGGATGTCTGTGGACATGAAGTTCTGGGTCCATTTCCTTTCCTAAGGGTTCATCTAGTTCCCCAGTTTTATGGCATGGAAGCTGCACAGCTTAAATAATGCTTTTGCTCAGACTGTCCTCTATGACTTGAATTTGGTGAAGAAACAAAGCAACTCTTGGTTTTCAAGTTATATTATAAATCAAGTAAATCCAATTACTGACTTTAGAGGGGAAAGACACCTGGTTTCTTTCATCTTAGCGTCTTTAGATCTTCTGAGAGTGCTGGCTTAGGGCAAAGGGTCTGAAGATAGGCCAGCTTGGACATGATTTCTCTGCTCCTTATTAACGTAACCAAACTACTCTGAACCAGGGTTTCCACCATAGGAAAGATAGTCACGATAATAGCACCATCTTGAAAGACTTTCCAGGAAGCTAAATTTTGGAAATAACTAGAACACCTGGTCCAGGTGCTGACATGTTAGCTCCTATTATGGATGCCCAACCAGAGATGCGCATGTGTGGTTGCATGGGGTTGAACTTCATGAACTCAGAAATCCTTTCCAGCTCTTAGGTTCTGGAGGTCAGTGGCAGTAATTCAGATACGTTAACGGTATTAGCTAGTATATGAGTATTTATTAACATATGAAGTTTACATTTATGTGTGTCACCTTGGGTAAATAACGTTCAATTTTCCTCATTCTTGAAATGGGCTAGTAACCTCACCAGCATTATGGTGAGGGTTTAACAAGGTAACATTATGCCAGGCAAGTAGTAAGAACTAAATACTTGACCGTTGTTAAAGACAGCCATACTAAGTGTTAGTTTCCTTCTGGGTCTTATTTTCTTTTGTTTGAATTTCAGGGTGAAACTTCCTACATCCGAGTTTATCCAGAGAGAAGCACCAGCTATGGCTACTCACGGTCTCGGTCGGGGTCAAGGGGCCGTGACTCTCCATACCAAAGCAGGGGTTCCCCACACTACTTCTCTCCTTTCAGGCCCTACTGAGACAGGTGATGGGAATTTTTTCTTTATTTTTTAGGTGACCTGAGCTGCTTTGTGCTCAGAATCTACATTCCAGATTGATGATTTAGTGTCTTAGGAAATTTTTTTAATTTTTTTTAAAAGGAAATAAAACTACATAATTTCTACCAGGGCCATATTAGCAGTGAAACATTTTAAACTGCAAAAATTGTGGTTTTGGTTCAGAAACAAGTTGTATATTTTTCACCCCTGATTATGGGAAAAAAAAAAAATCAGTGTTGTCTTTGTGGGTTGCTCTGCTATGGAGATCAGCATTTACTGTGACTGAGTCGGCCCATTCTGTTTAGAAATATATTTTAAATGTTTAGTAATTGATACGTGTGGCTGTCCTTGATTAAGTTCCTAGATTTCACTACATAGGCACACTGGTTTAAAAAAAAAAAAAGATCAAATCATTGACTTGTAGCGGTCACTTGTACCCAAACTGGTAAGGAGCAGTAGACAACTGTTCTTAAGGATAAAGATAGTTGCTCTGGTGGTGGCTTGAGAACATCAGTCCCTAGGACAGCAGGTTCAAGTTTCCCTTGTAATTCAAGGCCAAGCTTGTAAATTAGCTGCCTTGAAGAAAAAGGAAGCATTGCAGACGGGGAGGAAACAGAACAGAAGCAGATTTTTTTTTTTTTTTTTAAAGGAAAGGTGCAGGCAGGAATGAAGCTAAGTAGATAGGCAGGCAGGCAGGCAGGCAGAGAGGACAAAGAAGCATTTTTTATTTTCAGTTGTTCACATTGGTTATTCCCCCAGTGGATCTGGGAAGCAAACCCTGGTTCTTGGGATGTACATGGGCTGTGCTCCTTCGGAGGTGGCTCACCTAACCGCTGCACCACCAGGATGTGCCTGAAGCAGTTTTTGTTTGTTTGTTTGTTTGTTTGTTTGTTTTAATGGACAGCAGCATAAAGATCACTGAGAATTTCTTAGCTAAAATCAGCTTTGGAAGTTTGGTTAGAAAAAAAGAGTTCTGATTCTTACCTTCCCTCTCTTTTAACCCTAAATCTGTCTCATTAATCTTTGATATCAGAGCTTTGTTCAACAAAAACAAAAAAACTCCACCATTTTGAGTTCTGTTCAATTTAGTAATTGGGGGGGGGGGGGTTCGCGGGGCGCTACTTTGTCCCAGGTCCAAGTCTTTTTTTTTTTTTTAAGCAGAAGGATGAATGAAAGGATCCTGGTAGGTTTTATAGTATTATTTACAGGAAAGATACATGCAGGAATGAAGGCAAGTAGGCAGGAAGAGAAGAGGAAAAAGCATCATTTATTAAACTTTTTTTTTTTTTTAAATAAGGAAAGGTACAGGTAGCAATGAAGACGAGTAGGCCAATAGGCAGTTCACACTGGTTGCTTCTGCCCCTGGGCCCAGGATTTGACCCCAGTGGTATGTGGCCTGCTCCTTTGGAGGCGACTGACCCAACCACTACCACTACTCTACCAGGGCACATCTAACTTTTATTTTTTTAACCACTTTACAGAAGTGTGACTGACATGTAAAACGCTGTACTTATTTAATATATACAACTTAACTGAGTTTCAGAGGAAGTATACACCCTTAAAGTCATCACCACTAAGGCTATATACAACACTCTTCAGTTTTGTCCCCGTTTTATTATTTATATGTAACAATAACACTTAACATAAGACTTACCCTTTCTTTTTTCCCTAAGAGAGGGAGAGGAAGTAGAAGCACTTTAAGGAAGAAAGGAGAATAAACATTTTTATCTAGTTCTTTTTTCGCAATCCCAGTCCTGGGTCTTAAACCTTGGACCTTGAGCTGTATGTGGTTTGCACATGAACTTCTCAGACCTCTGAGCCCTCGAGTTCTTGGGATATATGTGGCCTGCATTCTGCCGGAGGTAGTGGACCTAGCTGCTACCTCACCAGGGCACACTGTCTGTCAGGGCTATTTTTATTTTATGTGCTTTCTTTTTTTAAAAGGAAAGGTACAGGCAGGGAGAAAGAAGGAAGCAGCATTTTATTTTTATTTAGCTGTTCACCCTGGTTGTCTCCCCGACCACACACAGCTTGAACCCAGGGGTATGTGGCCTATACTCCTTTGGAGGCAACTGACCTAACTCTGCTACTCCACCCACCAGGGCCCTTATTAAAAAAAAAAAAAAAGGAATGGTACAAACAGGAATGAAGGCAAGCAGAGGTAGGCAGAAAGCAAGCAGCATTTTATTTTATTTAGTTATACATCTTGGTTGTTCCTGCCAGCCCTGGGACACAAACCAGGGACCTTGGGATGTATGTATATAGACTGCGCCCAACCCACTCTACACCAGGGCTCACTTAAGTTCTTTTCAGAAGGTGAAACTATAGCTGTGGCTAGTATCCTACTTAGATGTCATTTTGTGGGATGGTATATAGTTCTGAGTTAGGTATTCCCAAGCTGTAGTCTACTTGGAATAACTGGATACTCAAGGACAAATTTGTGTGTTCCTTAAAGATAAAAGCATACTCAGTTTGATGGAAACCACAATTAAAAAGGACAACTTGGGCTGCTATATAGTGATCAGGTGCAATGTCTAATTCACTTAAGTACAGTTTGATAGTCTTCTTGGGAGGAGAGGGAGGAATCTGTCCTATTGAACAGCCTGTGAGTAAATACTTGGTCTAGATCCTTGGAAACTGACAATGCCTTTTACGTCTTAGTATCAGGAACTTATTACTCTGCCTTTAAGAATTAGTTACTAAAAAAAAATGTTTAACTGTCAGTTTTTTTTTAGGTGACTAAAGGAAGTGAGAACTCAGTTCATAATAAAAAATACTCTCATTGTGCTTCCATTTTTCACAGGGTATCCCTTCCCAGAGTAGCTACTCAGCCGTGGGAGAAGGGCTCTTGCTCATCCAGCTTTGGCAGAGAGATATTACCTATTTGAAAACAATAACAAAAAAGAATGTCATAGCTGAGTCTGCTTCCCAGTTGCTTTACTAACAATTAACTTTTTTTCTGTTTGTTGTGGAAAATTAAGCCGTCGAAGTAAGTGTAGCTACTGTGCTGTTTTTCTAATGTAAGAGTCACAGTTATAAGTGAAGCCAAACTATTACACACTTTCCAATAAGATTAATTAACCATCTGTGCACACACAGGAGTAGCAGGAAAAAGACTGACTCTGAACTAACTTCCAATATGCAAATTCTGATGTATGGTCCTGTTTGAGAAATAGTGTGTGTAATCAATAGACAAGTGCTGAAACTGAAAATGCTCAAGCTCTGAGGTAGTTTTTACAAATTTCTTTCTCTCCATAGCTAACTGAGGTGGTTTTAGTGAACAAGAGGCATGTTTAAGAACTGAGCTTACAGATTTTTTAGCTTTCCTTCCCATCCTTGCTTCTAGTACAGCTTTCCTTCAACTGGTTCGTCTTGATTAAATTGGAAACTTGAGCTAGAGGGCTGATACTTGTCTTTGGAGGCCGCTCAGAATGGGTCTCCTCTGACGGGACCTCCTGAAATGGCATTTGACACTGGCACTTGGAACGCTGTCTCCCTGAGTGCTTAAGCTAGTCCCCTTCCAAAAGTCCAGAGGGTGCAGCAGCTCTGAGGGCCACTTATCTTCAAAGGAGATAAAAACAATTCAACCTGGAATTTCATTAATGACCCAGAGTTATCTTTAAGTTTCCATCAAAATAGTTACAGGGAAGTTTAACAATGCAAATCTCCACACCAAGGGGCTGCAAACTGGTGCCTTCACAGGATGCATCTGGCTTGCACGTTGGTTTTATTTGCATGGTATTTAAAAAAATTTGTCGCCAATACTTAAAATGTGAGAAATAAAACACAAAATGCCAGATGTTTAGATTCTGGGAAAATGGGTTCATACGAGAAGCAGTCAGTGCCAGTTGCCATTAGGCAGAGCTTAAGTTCCAGATATGCTACTGTACACACCCCTCCCCAGTCCTATTTTGCCCATTTCTGTTACCAGCTGGCCATTAGAATTGAGTGCCAGATGACAACATATCAAATCCCTACAACTTACTGGTCTTCGAAGTTTGCCTTTTGACCACCTTCACCCATATTTGTACTTTTCAGAGTGCTTTCACATAGCACATTTGGGCCTCAGAGTTCCTTACTTCGTTCTTGGTTCATTGTGGAACAATTTGTTCAATTACTTTGGGTAACACGTACCTGGGGGGGCCACAAAATACTCCTCTATAACTCGATGGGAGTTCTGTAGTAGCTCTTCTGCACAGTTGCCTTCCACCACGCTGTCAGATCTCAAGTACAGACATCTGGAAAAAGAAAAGCTCCAGGTCACCTTCTCTGAGAAATAGGGCTTCTAAAGCATGAGTGGGTCAAGAAAGGAGAGAACAAGGGATGAGCATATTCTTGAGTGATGGCCATTGCTCAAGAGGAAGGAGCTATGCCAACAATAGACTTGAGTCTACAACTCAACAGCTCTCTGAGGTAAGTGGTAATTATCCCTGGGGACTGCTATGTTTAATAAATATTTTTGGATGATTACTATGGGAAAGTTGCTTTTGGTGGAGATAGGTTAGTTAGAGGTTTGCCTTTTGACCACTTTCACAATGGATATAACAGTGTTCACAATGGCCTTTTTAAGGCAATTATGGTGTACCTGGTCGAATAGCTGTTAGGTCAGTCCCCTCCTAAGGACCACAGGCCACATACCACTGGGTTCAAGTCCCGGATCTGGGGGGCGGAAACCACCAGTGTGAATAGCAAAGCAAAAACGAAATAAAAATGCTTCTCTCCCTGCCTGCCTTGCCTACTCGCCTTCATTCCTCACTGCTCCTTTTTTATTAGGGCAGTTTACACTACAAGTGAAATCTAATGGAGAGGTAAGCAAAGCTTCCCGAGGGTGTTAGAAAGGGGACACCTACCCCAGCCTGGGTGAGGAGCAGGTACTCAGAATATGGGATTTCAGTGCTAATGGGTGGGCAAAAACAGCTGGTTTGAGGGGTCGTAGGAAACAGACAGGTTCTGGACTTCCTGGCAGGACCAGAAACTTTCTCAAGAGTGATTATAAGTGACTTAAAAGATTCTGGCTCCTAAATGATATAACAGCCCAGTTCTGGTACCCTAGGTGAGTGCTTTTCTCATGACCACCACCTTTGTGGTTATAATAAAACTGCCCAGCCTTGCAAGACATACCACCAACTAGCTCACACTCCCCTTGCTCTCTGGACCCAGTGTCTTCACTAAGTCTTTAGATGGCAACCCAAGCAATACCAGTGAGGCTCACTACTGTTACACGGTTTAGAAGTACATGACAGGTCAGAGCTGCTTCCAGTACTTGGGTGGAAAAATGAGAAGCCTGCTCAGTCACTGATAGGGGAGCAGCCACACTCTGCTTTGAGCCGGACAGCCTGAGGGCTAACCTTTTAGGAAAACACTAGTTCTATTTTGTGGCACCCACCTACCGCCAAAAAGGAGCTGGCATGATCGTAACTGACAGAGCTTAAGTTTCTTGCCTTTTGCCAAAAAGTGAAGTATGACATATATACATGCACACATAGAAACATACATACACACCACACAAAGGTTATACATCAGGAAAACTTGGAGCACAAAAAGAAACGTCACCTGTAAAGGTGATTACTGGAATTTCTGTTTCTGTCGGCAGTGCAGTGCTAACAGCTGGATTGAAATCCCAGTGCCACACTTGGCAAGTGTGTACCTGTCAGTTTCCTTCTTGTAGAATGCATCATGAAATTGCTGAGATTAAATAAAATGATGTCAAAAAAGATCTGATGCTGTTCCTGTCTTGGGTTCAGCCTGCCCTCACTTCTGAGGGTGTACTTTGTTTCAGTAACATTGCCTGCTTTGCTGTTAAAAACAAAAAAATCTGGTAACATAATGATGGCCTTGCAAAAAAGTTAATGCCCCCAGATACACTTCTGTGCCCATCATCCAGAGTGTACCCATGCACTTAGCCTGCTGTCATACAGAATGCCTAGTCTTCAGGCTAGAGCCTGCCCGTTGTTCCCGGGCACTTGAGAGTTTGATGAAATAGGGTTCCTGGCACGCCCTGGTGGGTCAGATGCCTTTGGCCTGCACAGTCCACATATGTTCCAAGGATCTGGTTCTTGCCCCAGGGGGATGATAACCATGATGAACAAAATTAATCAAATGTTTCTTTTTCTTCTTTCTGCCTGCCTCTGCTCACCTTCATTATTCATTCCTGCCTGTACCTTTCTTTCAAAACAAAACAAAACAAAAAAATCCTGCCAATAATAGATGGTTAAAAACATTCCCAGCAAGAGATCTAATTAACATTCATTCTTCTGATAATCAGGTTTCCTATTAAGTGACATTTCCAGAAAAACAAAGTTCAACTCTTTAAATACCACACATTACTGTTAATGATGGAGTTATTTCTGGAATAAGCCCTTAACCTTTATTAAAACAGGTTACTGAGCTCAGGATCTCTGAGGACCACACACCAAGCAGACCTCCTGCCTCAACTTTGCAAGTTAACTTTTACTGACCCCAGAATCATATATAAAACACTGAACAGGGTCAACTGAGCTCCTAAGTATGTGCCTATCAATTACAGTACCTTTCATATTTCTCAGGATTCTATAAGAATTTAGCCCCAAATACCACAAGACACATTTTGATAATAAACCAACTTCTAAGCATCTGAGTCAATAATTACTATCCTGGGCAGAAATGAAGAGTCACTTCAGTCTGTATTCTGGTTCAGGAGAAACGTGTTGAGAAAGGCTTCAACTGTACTATAAATCCCTGCTCCACAGCTCAGACAAGGCACTGACACCAGTAACTAGGAAACATTAGTAAAAAGCATTCAACAGAAAGCAAGCACTGTGGCCACATGGACGGGAAGCCCCTGTGTTCCCTGAACAATGGGAGGGTCCTGCCACTGTAGTTTCTATTCTGCCTCTTCCCTGATTAATAAAAATATAAGGCTGCCAAGAAGTCATTTCTCCACACTACTTCCACCTACAAGACTTCTTTCCCTTGTTTTATTTCTAGTTTGATGCACCTAGAGAGAGAATGAATTGATTCAGCTAAGTTTTTGGTTCAGGCATGATCTGGTAGCTTAGTAGTTAAGCCTGCAGCCTCTAGCCTCTGACTGGTGCAGGCCACACACATCTCAAGGACCTGGGTTCACGACCCAGGGCAGGGGGAAACAAGTTGAACAATAAAATGCTGCTTTTACTTCCCGCCTGCAGGCAGGAAAAGAGGAGGGAGAAGCAGAAGCACTTCTACCCAGCCACACCCAATCCTTAGCAAACCACGGACCTTAGGATGTATGTGGACTGCACCCAGAGTATAAAGACGGCTAGATAACCAGGCATGACAAGAAACGGTTTTGACTCGAAGATTCTGAGGGATATCCTGATTATTCAAGTATTTGGCTGCAATAGTAAGTTATCTGAGTCACTGTCTCATATTGCAGTGAAAAAAAATTCTAAGGGTTGACTATTTGTTAAAGGAAAAGAGCAGGCAGGAAGACAAGAGAAAGAAACATTTTTTTTAGCTATTCATTCTGATTGTTGTCATCTTCATCATCCCCCACCCATGCCAGTATATGAAACTGAGTGTCCTTGGATGTATGTGAACTATGCTCAGTGGGAGGCCATGAACCAAACCACTAATCTACTCAGATGCTCCTAGGGGTTGATTTCAGAGGGCATATTTGAAACAGTATTTGAGGCATGCCCTGGTGCAGTAGCAGTTGGATTGATCGCCTCCAAAGGTGCACAGGCTACATTCCCCTGCGTTAGTGGGTGGGGCGATGATGGGACACACCCAGTGGGAAACAACGAATAGAATAAAATGCTTCTTTCTCCTCTTCTTCCTGCCTGCACATTTCTTTAAGAACAAGCAAAAAAAAAAAAAAAAAAAAACCCTACAATCCTAAAAGCTGTATTTGAGAGCAGAGGCTCTGAGTTCCAAACCCTGAATTCTCTTACTCCCTGTGTAAGTGGGACATGTTGCATGACTTTTTTGGGCCTCGTTTTCATCTGTTAAAGATACTAGTATTTACCTTCTAGGGTTGGATGTTTTAACTGAGATAATGCATATAAATCTTAGTGACTGGCACATAAACACTAACGCTGTTTAGCCCAGGCCCAGAGCAAAGGATAG
The DNA here is from genome assembly GCA_004363575.1 of Solenodon paradoxus. Taxonomy (NCBI): domain Eukaryota; kingdom Metazoa; phylum Chordata; class Mammalia; order Eulipotyphla; family Solenodontidae; genus Solenodon; species Solenodon paradoxus. The sequence goes on along the minus strand of RJWH01002247.1, from coordinate 39,541 downwards.
TCAGTCACATGTTGGGCAATGTCCCTCAGAGCTTTCATAACTAGCGTGGCTACCACCGAAGCATTTGTTTTCATTTAACTTCACTGGGTTCCGTTCTGAAGTTGGCAAGGCAGTGTGTTCAAAATGTGGAAGTCCTACAAATGTCCACATCTCTAAAACAAAATCCTTAACCCAAACAGTTTTCCGTATTAATGGAAAGATTTCAGGTGCCTGAATACCAAATGGCTGTTCCTGCTACCAGATGTCAAACTCCTACATCTTTTTCACAAACTCTTCCCTGAGTAATAGTTACGTTTCTTTACATAAGTTGGCCTCTAGATGAGTTAGAAAACTGACTACCCTTTGTGCATCACAAAGTGTCTGCTCCGTACTACATGCTGAAAACAGGATGAGCAGGGAAGAGAGGGGCAGAGAATCAAACATCACTCAAACAGATGTGTGAATACATGTAAAATTATAGTTCTCTTGACTACCGTGAGAGACACACCGGTCCTGAAAGGAAATCTGATGCAGTACAAAAGAACAAACACAAAGTGGCAGCTGAAATCTAAAGAAAGGAAATTAAAGTAGGCAAAAAAGAGTGGGTGGGATGAGGTTGGGGTAAAGGAAAAGCCCCATAACTCTAAGAGGGAAAAAGAAAGGAACCCTTGAGAACTGAAAGTTAAAGGGCTGTCTTAGAGAGGTGGGCAGGAGCTAGGTTAAATGATGCCCCCCCCCCACCTCCACAAGCTATGATGAAGCTTTGTTCCTTAACCAAACAAGCAGTGGGAAGTCTTCTGAAAGCCTTGGGTAGGAGAATATTCTGTTTTGAAGTACTCAGTAATGGGGCAAACTGATTTACCTCTTTGGACCTCTGTCAAATTACAAAACAATTTGAAGGAATAAAAGACAAGTGAGAACTGTTAACGGTTACAGAATAGCAGCTAATCTTTCTTACCCTCCCCACCCCCACCCCCATCACTAGGAGTTTTGTTGCTGTTTTCCTAAAGGGAAGGTGCAGGCCAGAATGAAGGTGAGCGGGCAGGCAGGGAAGAAGAGAAGGAAGCATATTTATTTAATTTAGCTGTTCATCCTAGTTGTTCCCCCTCTGGCCCTGAGACAAAAACCTGGGTCCTTGGGAATCTATGTGGACTGTGTCCTAGGACTTTATTTAAAGGGGAAAAATGAAACAAAACAAAACAAGGAAAAGGCTAGGACAAAACTGTAGATTGCCTCTATTTTTTTGTTTAAGTAGAAAGAAATATCATTTAGTTGTTCATCTTGGCTGCTCCCCCAAGCCCAGGTCTTAAACCTGAGTCCTTGAGATATATCTATTTTTCCCCCCCTTTTTTAAAGAGGAAGGAAGGCAGGAAGGAAAAGAATGGAGGAAGAAAGAAGCATTTTGTTTAGTTCAATTTAGTTCATTTAGTTGCTCCCCAAGAATGACCTAACACCTGAGCCAGCAGGGTGCGCCAAATTACCCCTATTTTTATGAGCTACATACTCCTTCCTAAGAAGCTGCAGTCCCAAACAGCACACAAATCTGCTTTCCAAGAAAGAGCATTTTTCTTTAAAAAAAGCATTAAGATTTGCAACTATGATGGAGATAGTTAGCAACTGCTCCCTTGAAGTACAGTATCACAAACTAGTTTATCAAAGACTCACCTATGTTACTGCTTTATACCACAGTACAGCATGTCCTCAGAGTAATACTGTTTAGTTATAAATGCTGTGAGAAAAAAATCCCAGTGGCAGAAACTTATTTGCGGACCTGGTTTCCTTACACATCATTTTGTTAAGTAATTTCCAGTACTTGTGGTATTACACTGCCCCCTTAGGTATTTGTGTTTTGGGCCCTTGGTACAAATTGATAAGATGCAAATTTCCCTCTGCCTTCCCACTTCCTTTAAAATTAACCATTATTAACAGTTTCTTGCATGTTCTTTCAGGGAATAAAACAAGACAATGTATATACCAACTATGTAAAATAATTATACATTAAGTATCAGCAATACCATCCACAATGTTCTGAGATTTGCCTTTTTTACTAAATATATTTTGGAGACCTTTCTGTATCAGTATGTATATCACTGTTTCATTATTTTTAACAATTGCAGAATACACCATTGTATAATGATGTATTTAACGAAAAGGACGCTTACAGGTTTTGGTTGTTTTATAAACAGATATCCAAATGAATTTATAATGATGCACGTTCACATATATTTCTAATAGGGAACCTCCAGATCAAAATACATACATTTAAAATTTTGAGACAAGGCGCGCCCTGGTGGACTAGTGGTTAGGTCCACCGCCTCAGTTGAGGGCAGTCCACATACATCCCAAGGACCCGGATTCGTGGGGGGATGGGGGTGTGTGGATAACCAAGATGATCAAATAAAATGCTTCCTCGTCCTCTGCCTGCCTGCCTGCCTGTCTACCTGCCCTCATTCCTGCCTGCACCTTTCCTTTAAAATAATTTGAGACGAGCCCAACAGTAAGCAAGTCAGATATGAGTTCACATTCTACTATCAAGAGACACAACAAATCATCAAAAATAAGGTAAGAAACATTAGAAAGCCCAAGAGGATGACGTGAGAAGAGACTTGGACTGGGGGACTGAGAGGCCTTTGGGAGGCGTTGAGCTGAGACCTGCCAAGGAGCCGGCCTGAGAAAAAGTGGGTAAGAGGCAAGGGGCAAAGACCCTGGCGCAGGAGGGATGTGGCACGCGGAGAAACTAGCTGGAGAGCGCGTGGCAGTGACTGCCCTAGTGGTTCCAGGGACTGAAGTAGGGTTTTGATGGCGGTAAGCAGCAGTTCAGATTTTGTTCCCAGTTACATCGAGAGACCTCGGAGGATTTGAGAATGGGAGTGGCGGGAGCCATAACAAACAACAGGAGAGGAAACACGCGGGTAAGTGCCTGCCTTTCCCTTAGTCTCCCCGACACTAATCGCCACCATAAATGGCTGCGAAGACGCCACAGGCAAGGCTTCGGGGGCCGCCGCCACGAGAGTACCTGTCCTCCAACACTGACTCCATAGGCTCCACCCCGTCGGTGTCCACAGCTTGGAGCCTGTCGGCAAAGGCGACGGCTTTCTCCAGCCGGGCGACCGCCTCTCGGCTGCCGAAGTCCACGAGGGCCAGACGCTCCAGGTGCTCGACCACCGCGGCCGTGACTCGGCCACTTCCCTGGAGGGGGGAGGGGGAGGGCGTCACGGCGGAGGACCGCTTCGCCCCGCGATCAGTGTCGTCTCTCCCCCAAACGCCTCGATCCCTCACCTGAGTCGCCCGGGAGGTGAAGCCGCGGGGCCCGCCCACCCGGGCCCGAAGGCCCAGCCGCGCCGCGCGCGCCCACATGGCCCCCCTCCTCGGCTCCCGTAGCGCGCCCTGACGTCAGCCGAGCGACGCGCCCAAGAGTGAGGACTTCAGTGTGCGCCGCCCCCGCCGCCCCCGCCGCCATGAACAGCGTCGGGGAGGCTTGCACAGACATGAAGCGCGAGTACGACCAGTGCTTCAATCGCTGGTTTGCCGAGAAGTTCCTCAAGGGGGACGGCTCCGGGGACCCGTGCACCGACCTCTTCAAGCGCTACCAGCAGTGTGTCCAGGTGAGCGGCGGCCCGAGCCCTGGCGTCTACCCCCGGCTCGGCGTTCTCCCTGCGGTACTTCCCTGTCTTGCAGCGGTTGGACCAGAGACTGAAAACCGAGTGAGAACAGAGGCAGGAGCTCTCTTCGCTGTCATCACCACGGAGGGCACCAGTGCTTTACTCTTTACCGAGCACAGTAACATTCTCGGGTTCATTTGGTGCTTGTCCTAAACTTGCAAAGTGGGCAGTTTCCGTATTTTATGCAGGATACGTTAATTCCTGGAAAGGAGGACCTGATTAGTCCAAGTTCACTAGAATCTTTTTTTTTTTTTGCGGCGATGCACCTTTCCACCGTTGTGGGGCGAGCACGGGGCGAAGCAGAGTGATGGCCTTTCCGGCCTGTTGGACATTCTAAATGGTCTCACCTGTTAGAATCCCTCCGTGGGACTGTTTTCTCTCTCGACCACCTAGAAAATAGCATTCTAGCCCAACGTGAAACTGCTTTGAATTGTAAGAACTGCCGGGGCAAGGCACTCTCAGTTAAAAACCCACCGAGTAATTTCCATGTGGAGTTATCTTTATTCTGTTTACATACTGCAAGGAATATGAGCCTTATTCAAGGTCCTGTAGTCAGTAAACTCTGAAACCCAGATTTGACAGACTTGTCAAAATTAGAGGTGATAGTTTTAAAATTCATTTCTGAGTTTTAATGATTCCCTCACAACTGCTTCCCAACCTCTGATCTAATACTTGATTTCTTCCTAATGGTAAAAAGGTATGGGGTTTGAATCATGGTTGGGAATCCTTGCAGTACAGGCTGTTTTCATTTTTTACCATTATATTTACAAATTTTGGTCCTCCAGCTTCATAAAGACCTTTATAATGTGTTTTCTCCTCCCATCAGAAAGCAATAAAGGAGAAGGAGATTCCCATTGAAGGACTGGAGTTCATGGGCCATGGCAAAGAAAAGCCAGAAAGCTCTTCTTGACCTTGACAGTCACCTTGAAAATTGGCTCCTCAAATCAAGAAATTGAGGAACTCTGGATTTTGTCAATGAAAGCTGTGCAGATAGCCAACGATTTGAGTTTAGGAGGTAGTTTTATTTCCTCCTCAGTGTTTTCTTCACCTGTAAAAGATATGAACCATCACTCTGCTTTGAGATGGTTTCTCACTTGCTCTGGCATCTTGCAGGAACTGTGCTAAAAAACTGATTTCTTGGGATTGTGGTTGCAATACTTGGTCTGGAATCAGCTTTAAATATACCTTGTATGTAAATAATGAAAAACTTTGTCAGGGTTGCCTGACTTTTGAGTTATGCTGCAAAGAACATTAGGTACTCTGTACTGGGGTCATTATTGGTGGAAGCAATTTAGTATGGACATCTCTTTTATCTCAGGGAGCTGTGGTCTGAAAAGGGATCCCAGCACAACAGCTGTAATCAATGCTTGGGGGCAGTTTTATTTTTTATATAATAACGGTTATGCTGATGGACAGGATTAGCCAAGAGGAAGACAGCTTTTAACAGTTCCCTGCCGTAACAAGAGGTATCATATCTCATGTGAAGAAAGTTTCAAGCATGTTACAGTGAACACAGTGTAGTTCAGGAAATTAAGATCCTTGGAGTAGCTATAGAGAAAATCCTCAACTGTAAAACGTTTGCTATTGCCAGATTCCAGTTCAAGTGAACTAAGTCAAAATATGTCTATCATCAAAATGCCAAAATGCTGCATCTGTTTAAATGGGGGTCGGGGGGTGGTTACTTTATTTGCCTTATCCACCCTGTCCTGGTAAGATCTGTAATCACAAATAAATTCTAACATTTAGTTTCTATCATTATTTGACCCCTGGAACTCTGCACTTTATGGGACAACTGTTAACCTATAACATCATATAGCTCATATATACACTGGAGAGGATTTTACATATTTTATAATTTAAAGGTGAGTAACAAGTGAAGCAGGAACTCTTTGCTGTCATCATGTCAATTTAAAGGTGAGTAAAAAGTTACCTAAGCCAGGTGATATGGTATAGCAATTAGAAAACTGATTGCTGATTTCTAAAATGTATTTCTATAGTAAGCTACACACAAATATCTTAAAATGTTTATAAAACAGCACCAAAAACATCAGGATTAGGTGAAAAGTTACAAACTTTGGAATGTACTGTAGTCCACAAATTGCTTGATTTGGTTTTGTATCTTATGTTGCCCAAAGATAACATGAAACTTGATTTACAGAGGTCTAAATTCTATTACCTTCTCTTTGCTTTACCAATTACAACTTCATAATTAAATTGGCTCTTAATGTCATTTCAAAACATTCTATATTTTTGACTGTTTATGGTCCATCATACAAGGATTATGGAAGCTATTTGGAACCCAGATGAGGGGGACCAGGCAGCAAGCTCAAGTACTGTTCTGAACTCACGGTGACCAGAGAATAGCTCTCTAGGGACTCAAGAAGCCAGGCAATGGTTAGATCATGAATTAGCAAAGATAGCAGTGATTCTTCTTTCCTTACTAGAAGTGGCTTCACATTTGTAATTGCCATTTGCCTCACCTTTGCAATACCAGTTTACAGGACATACTACGGATTACCAACCTTGTGGCCTCTTGAACTTTGACACAAAACTGCCTGGTTGAATAAAGCCAGCTCCAGGCAAACTTTGTTCTTTTATTCTAATTGGTACTGGCAATTTTTTAATTTTTTTTTTTTAAGAGAAGAGGCATTTTAAGGAAGCACTTTTGTTTATTTTAGCTCTTTCCCCACCCCTTTTCCTTGGGCTTTACAAGGTCTATACCCTAACCGATTGCAACCTGAGCCACCTGAATTTTTTGATTATGCCTCATGTAATTTCATCTTTCATCCTCCCTAAAAGTGACTCCAACAGCTATACAATTTCAAAGGCTGTATATTTTGGTGAGGAATTCTTTTCTAATAGTTACTGTCATTCCTAATTATTATGGCTACAGGAAGCTTTTGACTCCAGAAACTAAGCCAATGCTATACACAGAAATGTGTCAGTCTTTTTATATAGTCTTAGCCACTAAAACTGGGGTGGGGGTGACTAGGAACCAATCTTAATTAGCCTCATGCATGGTCCCTTTAATTTACCTACCTTAGGTAACAAGAAACCAAGAACAGGCCTATTATAAACTTAGAGGCCTGAATTGAACCAGAAACACTGTAAAGCGCAGCCACAGACCTTTACTGCAGGAATAGAATGCTAATTTACGAGGGGAAAATATCACCAAAGAATGAGAAAAAAATAATGCAAGTGTCAGCTCATGACCAATCTAAGTTATTTATTTAAGCCATCTCCTGCCATAAGCAAAGGAATGGAATATCAGTGTACTGGTCATCATTTGATACAAGTATAGGTGAGCTTAAGGTCCCATACACTTTTCTGGTCCGCGTGCAGATTAATGGTCCAAACCAGTGCTGTGGATCCCAGACTTGGGTAGTGGTCCAGATTCTCTTTATTCTTCGTAGCCAGTCGGCAGTGGATTCATATGAGCGTTATGGAACAGAGTATGGTTACCATCTCCCCAGGGGAAGGGCTGTGGAGTGAAGATGTCAGTTAGGCAATTCCAAAAAATAGCAACAGCAAAGCCATGAACCACTTAAACAGGTGAGGTAAGTGGCAGGTAATACATAAAAACAAAATGGATATCAGTTCTTTAAATATTTGCATATTTCAGCCTTCTCTTAAGGGATCTCTTATTAACTTTTAGGGCAACCCTTAATGTAGACAGTAAGAAAAGCAAGTTCACATTATGCCAGTGCTGTATTTGTGAAAGTGTAGTCTTCAAATCACCTGTATCAAATGGTAGAGGAGGGTGTGGATGTGCTTATTTAAATGCAGATTTCTGGACACCATTCCAGATCTGTAAGACATCTGGATTGGAAACCACAATCTCCCCATCTCAATTATTTTGCACACCACCTTTGAAATGCATTGCCCTAGGGCAGTGGTTTCCAACCCAGGGTAACTGTACCCCTCTGGGGACACTGGGCAATATCTGAAATACGGGGGTACTACTGGCATCTAATGAACAGAGGTCAAGGATGCTGTAAAGCGTCTACTTTCAGGATGTGCCCCCACAAACCCCACCCCCGGAATTATCCTGCCCCAAATGTCAACAGTACTGAAGTTGAGAAACCCTACTTCTAATACTGTACAAGGGTGGACGTGGGGTTCAAAGATTAAAACATTTCTGAATTGTAAGAGTCTTAGTTTAAGTTTCTGAGGCCAGTCCCACCTGGATTAAGTGACAACAGTTATCAAAAGAACCAGAAAAGGCCCTTTGTACCTACAAGGAGTAATGGAAAATAAATGGTTACAAGACATCTAATAAATCTACATCAATCATCAATAGCCAAAGGTTAAAATAGTTAAGACGGCAGGTGAGGAGTTGGGGAATAGGCGACGTTGTCAAAATTCATTATGCAGGCAGTACCTGCCGGATGCCCCGGTGATCCGCCTTCTGACTTTGCTACTCGGGTTTTCCCAAACCTCCAAGTGTTTACACAACCGACAAATGTTTCAGAACAGTGAGAGAAGATGGAATAAAACAGGATAAGCAAAACGGACGGGCACTTAGTCTACGACCTTGAAGAAGAAACGGGAATTGTGACACTCCCGTCCCGTTTCCCTTCCGCCCCTCCGTAAAGCCGGAGTATTAAATGATTTGCTGCACACGCCCGCACGCCGGCATTGCGAAGACGACGGACGCTCCCGACAAACTGCAAGGACGTACCTTGGACCTGATGCGGAGATGCGGGTATGCGATGAACTCGGGTCTCTCGTGCTCTCCGTGCTGGGCCTTCAGGAAAACATTCAGCATGCTCACTCCCACCCCCGGGAGCGCGACGAAGTAGGTGAGGGTCTTCCACATGCGAGCTGCGGAAGGGGCAGGACCGCTCAGCCCGCGCGCGGGGTCGCCGGGGCTCACCCCCACCTCCCTCAAGGCCTCAAGCCAAGGTCACGGTCCCGCCGCGCCTCTCTCGACCGGGGCTGAAGGCCGCCCCGCCGAGTCCAGCCCCGGTACCTGAGCCCTCCTCGCCGTGGGTGCCACTCGACATAGGCCTTCCCAGTTGTGGCCGACACCGACCCAGCAGCCTGGAAGCCCGGGCACCAACCGCCGCCGCCATTTTTGACCGGGTCCGCTGCGGCGCCGGAAGCGGAAGCAGAGAGGCTGTGGGCGGGACCACGCCGCTAGACGACGTTGCCTCGGGGCGGTGCCTGCGGACTCTCCTGACCCGAGGAGACCTGCGCTCCGTCCTTTGGAGCCGCCGAGTCCGCGTCAAAAATCCTCGGAGGCGCGGAGTTTGAGGGAGCGCGCGCTCGGCGCCGCCGCCGTGCGCTGCCTGCCCGCCGCGCTCCCTCCCCTGGCGCTAAGCGCCTGCGAAAGCTTTAAGCGACGCTGCAGCATCCCGCGTCTGCTCCGCTTGCAGCCGTGACAGCAGCGGGAGGTTCCGAGCGCAGACCACCCGGTCTGAAATGCCGCTCCCCTCGCCCATCCGCTAGCACACATTCGTCGTCTTTACTTTGTCTCCTCTCCGACACTGTGTAAATTCTGTGATGCCAAGAGTTTGCCAACTGCAGCGATCCCAGAGCCTGGAGTCGTGTCTGGCACGCAGCGGGTGCTCGCCTCGGATTTGCTGAACGAATGAATGAACGAATGAATGAATGAAAGAGCGGGCCACAAGGGGAACCAGAAACAGACTTGAAATTGGTGCCAGAAGATCTGGATTCTAAATCCAACGCAACATCCTCAACTTTTGGTGTTTATGGCTCCCTGAGTCCACCAATTTTCTCTGCCTAGACATTCTAGAAACAAAAATTGTCATCCGTTATATTTTGTCTCTACAGTTCTCTTTTTTTCCTCCCACTTCTTCCTTTTTCTTCTTTCTAATAGTCTAAAGACAGCTTTTTGTTTTGTTTTGTTTTGTTTTTACTCCGGGGTCTTGAACCCAGGTCCTTAGGCTTTTCATGGCCTGTACCTTAGCCACCTGAACCACAGGTGCACCCTAAAGACAGTTTCTAAAACAGAAGTTAAATATATGTATATATATATATATATATACACATACATACATACATGTACACACACATATGTATAAAATAAAATGAAAAAAAAATTAAAGGAAAGGTGCAGGCAGGAAGAGAGAGGGGGAAGAAGCATCTTATATTAGTTTTATTTAGTTGCTCACGCTGGTTGTTTTCCCTACTCCCACCAGGGACTCAAACCCAGGGATATGTGGCCCATGCATCTTCAGAGGTAGCTGCTACTCCACCAGGACGCACTGAAAGAAAATTAAAGGAAAATTACAGGCAGGAATGAAGGTGTATAGACAGGCAAAAAGGGAGAGGAGGAAGAAACATTTATTTTTGTTTAGTTTTTTATCTTGGTGGTTTCCCTGGGCCTCCCTGGGTCTGGAACCTGGTTCCTTGGGATCTGTGTGAACTGTATCCAGTGGCCTGATGGCCAGGCCACCAGGGCATGTGGGAAAGTAACATTTTTATCACAGACCCTTTTAAGAATTTAATGAACCTCCACGTCCTTCCCCACCCCCCCCACCTCTTCCTTTTTCTAAGTAGCCTGGGTTTTTACATGTTACTTGTAATCAGGTTCATCAGATGCGTAGGTGTCCTGAGACACAGCCAAAAGGTGTGAGAAGCCCCACAGTGTAGCCGTGGAAAGGGTCCAAACTCGGATCAGGAAATCCTGGGTTCAAATTCCTGGTTGGCCCCTGTTGGTTCCTCTTCTCTAAAAAGTGAATGTAATACACATTTATTTATCCTTTCTTCTATCAAATACTTTGGAAAAAAAAACAGTTGCACCTTGAAAAGTTATCCTTCATCTGTAATAAGTGCTTATTAAATGAATATTAACTGAGCTGCCTGCCTGCTATATCTAGGAGTATACAGTAGTACATAGTTGCTAAGTCTCTCTCATACAGCTTACATTCTTGTAGATACAAGATTAAATGAAAATTGTCCAATGCCTAGAATATGTTAAAAATCCAAGAAGCATTCATTTTCTTATAAGCTTTCATATACCTCACTGGGTGGTATTGCTAAATAATGATTCTCTCATGTGCTTGGCCCACAGTACATACTCAGGCAGGTTAGCTGGGATGCTCAACATTTGCAAATCTTGAGTGACTGAGTTTAGACAGCCAAGGAAACCTAAATTATTGATGCAAAGAATAGCTTATATTTATTGGGCACTGATTTCGTGCCATATCTATGCCGGGCACTTTACATAAATTGTTGGCCCCACTTCACCACTTCAGTCAATGGCTGCTCCATTCCTCAGGCCAAACTCCCCTTCCCTCCTTTCCCGCTCTTCCCTGTCCTCCCTCTCATAGGCACACACCTACATATATTTTATATCCAATACATCAACAAATCCTGTGAGTTCTCCCTTCAAACATATCCAGAATCTGACGACTTCACTTCTTACTGCCTAATGCTACCAACTTAGTCCAAGCTGTTCCCATCTTTCACTTGGACAATTGCAACAGCCTTCTAACCGGTCTTCCTGCCTCCTGGTCCTACAACTATTCTCTACATGGCAGCCAAGGTGGGGGATCCTTTGAAACCTAAGTCAGATCACATCCCTCCTCTGCTTAAAGTCCTCAAGTGGCTCCCATCTCACCTAGAGTAAATGCCAGAGTCCTTAGGTGGGCTACCACAGCCTACACACTGTGTCCCCAGCTACCTCTCTGACATAATACCTTCTCCGACCCCCGGCCCATTTCTCTCCTGTCAGGCACACTGCTGCCTCACGGCTTCTGCACATTCCCATTTCTCTCCCTGGAAGTTTCCCCCTGGAGAGCCCCATGAATTGCTTCCTTATTTCACTCAGGAATCAGCTCAGAAGTCATTTTAGAAAGGCTTTCCCAGGCTCCCCCTAAAGTGAAATAACTCCTCCATGCCCTGGCAGTCTATCCTCCTTATTTTTCCTTATCTATCTTCATACACTCACCACCATCTGCTGTATTAAATATTTATTGGTTGATTGTCTGCTTGCTTTCCTGAACATGACGTGGTCCGGGACGACTATCTCTTGTTCACTGGTGACTCCAAACTCAGCACATGATAGGTTCTCACCGAATTTGCATTTATCCCAACCATGACCCTATGAACTAAGTTCTGTTCTCCCCATTTTTCAGCTAAGGAAACTGAGACTCTGAGATGTGCAGGAAATTGCCCAAGGTCACCAAGTTTTAGGCAAGTGGTAGATCCAGTCTGATACTCAAACCGGTTCTTCTAGCCAAAAAGTCATACAGATTTTGCTTTAGGGAGAAATATACCAACTCTAAGAGGTCACTCTATCAAACGCACGCTGATCTGATGCTCTGAGTAGAGATTAGCAAGAAAGAAACAACTCTTTAATCTCTGACTTCAGTGGGATTGGGATTGGGAAGAAAAATATTTCAAATCTTTGAGAACAGATGGAAATATCACATAAATTCTCAGGGGACTGAGCTGGTCATTCCCCTGTGCTACCCCTCTTTGTGATCCCCAGGGCATCAGACCTGGGGGGTGGGGGTGGTGAGCTTCTCTCAAGGCCACAACCAGCCAGATCTGGATTTGACGTCATCCTCTCTGGCAGCTGGTGATGTTTGCACTCCTGCTGAAGCCCCTAAGGCTCTATTTCCTTGAAACAGAGACCAGGAGGGTAGGCGCTCAAATACTGGGGGCAGCTGCTGATGGGGGGAGGCATTGGATTGAAGCTGACTGAGACTACTTAGCCGAGGACAGGGCTTGCTTAGGGAAAGGCTCATCTGGGCCATCAAGCCTGCTGCTTCTGGTTTCTCCCAGCTAAAAGCACCTACAGCTCCTCAACCAATAAATACTTGCCTGCCGGTAGGCTAATCCTAGGAGAAGGCACTGAGGCATTTTCCCAAGCAGGCTGCCAGTTACCCTCTGTATAACTTGTCCAAGCTGATCAGCATCATCATTCATTTAATTAAGATCTAAACCATGTCCTGGCACTGGGGTGATAGCAGTGACCCTATGGAACGCCCACTCTGGAAGGAGAGACAGACAAGCAAAGCTATCACGACTGTGATGGTTTCCGCGGTGGGAATTACAGTGGCACCGAGTTCAAGTGTGAGGTTTGCTACTTTGCTGCGTGATCAGGGGCAAGTCAAGAGTCTGACCTGTGATTGGAGTTATTATAAGACTTAACAAACTAATAGTTATTAGCTGACATCTGTTAAGCGCTTACTGTGTACTGATCCTCTGATCCTTTGCATGCAAAACGTAGTGATTCCAACGCTCCTGTGAGATGGGCGTTATTCTTTTTTATTTATTTTTTTGATAGGTACCAGTCTTATCCCCATTTGGGGCTTTGTTTTTGGTTTTGCTTTTCACTCCCTGGTCCTGTTCTCAAACCCAGGTCTTTGGGCTTCCATGGATTGTACCAAAACCGCCTTAGCCCTGTGAGCCACAAGGGTCGCCCTTGTCCCCATTTTATAGATAAGGAAACTGAGCCACAAAGAGAGGCTAACTCATTGACCTAAGTTTCACAGCCTTTTAAGTGATCAAGTCAGGATCAAATCCAGGGGGCCAGCACCAAATCTTGCACATTTATCCACGATGAAATATACTTCAGTAACTCAAGAGACATTAGCACCATGCCTGGCACAAAAGAAGTGCTTGATAATTGTTCACTATCATTTCCATGATCAGAGGAGGTAGAGAGAGGGTCTATGGAAGTAGAGAAGAAGGGTATTGGCCTGGACTTTGGTGGGGAAGTCAGGGAAGGCTTTCTGTAAGAGGTGACGTCTAAGCCATGGTCTCCCTCACCCACTTCTCCTATAAAGAAGTATTTTTTTTCGGGCAGATATCACCACAGAGAAAAGATATGGGTATTGTATCCAGAATGATGTAAGGGGAGAGAGTGGGTAAGAACTGGAACTTGGAATTCCCTGGTGGCCTAACAGATAAGGCCACCAGATATAGTCCACATACATCCCAAGGACCCAGGTTTGAGACACAGGGCCATTTGGGTACAACCAGGATCAACAATTATTAAAAAAAATAAATGCTTCCTCCTCCTCTCTGCTCCTGCCCGCCTACTCACCTTCATTTTTTTTTTTTTTTTAATTTATTTTTAGGCAAAGGTACACGCATGAGTAGATGGGCAAGCAGGAAGAGAGAGGAAGAAGAAGCACTTTATTTTTGTATTTAGTTGCTCATCCTGGTTGCTCCCCACAGCTCTAGGTCTTGAACCTGGGTCCTTTGGATGTATGCGGACTATGTCCTGGCGACCTTACCTGCTAAGCCACCAGGATGCGCCTCACCTTCATTCTAGCCTACATCTTTTCTTTAAAAAAAGAAAAGAAACCCAAAACCTGAATCTTGTAGGCCATGCTTAGATTTTACCCAAAGGGCACCAAGAATCCTTGGTGTGACGTAAGGAGAAAGATAACCAACTGGAAACTTAGAAAGAGCCCTGACTGCAGAGCACCGGAGGTTGGCCCAGGCTGGTGAGAATGTTTCTTTGGGGTGGAGGGGAGGAGCAGTCAGGGCTGGCAGAAGAGTGTAGCTTGCAGGTTAGAGAACAGAATTGCATCCTGGGCTACTCAATTTGAGTCCCTTGACCCCCGCCCTCTGTTCCAGAGGTTCTGGAGCCACTTTACCTCTCTGGGCCTTCCTGCCTTGTTGATAAATGGGGCCAGTAATGGCTGATCTTCCAGGGCTTCAAGGCGATGGTGTGGCTGGAGAGCCTGTTGCACGGAAGTTACACAGTGATGCGTGCCTGTCGCCCACAGTCCTCCCTGAGCCTTCCCCACCATCCGCCTAGTTACATGATCAGGTTTGCTTTTAACTTAACACCCATCTTTCTAATCCCATAGAACTTGGCGCTCAATATTTTTTTATTTTTCTTTCTTTCTTTTTTAATAGGAAAGGTACAAACAGAGGCAGGCAGGAAGAAAGAACCACTTATTTGTTTTTCTTAGTTGTTCATCTTAGTTGTTCCCTTCGCCCCAAGATGCCAACAAGGATCCTTGGGATGTGCGCCAGCCAAAGGTGGGACCACACTGCTACCCCAGCAGGGTATGCCTGCCCCAGAGAAGTTTATTTAAACTCACTGTACTATTCTGTTCCCTTATTTCCCCTTGGAGCTCCCTCCAGAAGATTCCCCTTTGCCGCTGCCCCCCGCAGGCCCCATTCCTCATGCAGTCTGGCAGAGTGGACATAACAAAATGGTTAAGAACTCAGGTTTCAGACAAAGCTGGGTTAAATGCCTGGCTCTGTCACTTTTCCTGGACAAATTACTTCACCTTTCTGTGACTCCATTTCTGCAGAACGGAGAAAAATCATGGTACCTTCCTAATAAAGAGTGAGTGTGAAGACGTTAACGGCACTTTGCTCAGCAAACAGCAGCAATTCATATTGTTCTTAATTCTGTCCCATCACGTTAAGTTAAAGACAGAGCTGGTGCGTAGTATGTGAGCTCTAGCCCACTGAAGATGTTAAACACAACAAAGCAGGCCACCACATACTATGGAATGCGTTTCCACTATTTGTAAAATGCATGGAAAAATGCAGCAAGAGCTGTATTCACATGTTAACAGCAGTTGTGTCTGGGTTTTAATTTTCTTTTCAAGTGCTCTACAATGAATACATATTGCTTATAAGTATTTTATTTATTTATTTGTTTAAAATTTTTAAGTCTTTTCCGTGGGCCCCTGTGGCTCAGGTGGCTGAGACAGCTGGGGTGTGGACCCTGTAAAACCCAAGGAGCCTGGTAAGCCAGCCGGTGGGCGTGTGGTGGACCAAAATAAACAAAAACAAATAAAAATGCTTCCTCCTCTACCTTTCTCTTAAAAAAAGAAGAAGAATAGGGCTTTACCAAAAGCGGATTATGAAGGTGCTAACAGCTGGTATTACTTGCTGGTATTTGTCTCACTAGACTGTAACCCCTCTGAGGGGAGGGACGCCTTTCGCTGACAAAGGCACTGAGACCACGCGGACGGAGAGGCGGCTGCGTGCGGGGCAGCCGGCGCGCGCCTGCAGTACCGCTCTGTCCCTGTGGGTGGCAGGCTCCGCATATGCGGGCTTCGCCCGAGGCCGGCAAGAGACGAGTCTTGCCGGCGACCTTCGACGTGGCTGTGAGTCTCAGGGTCCTCGACCGAGGCGGGGAGGGAGGGGGAACCTGTAGGAGGGGTAGAGGGAGTCCTGCTTGGGCCTCAGGATTTCTTCCTAAGGCCTTGCTTTGGGAGTTCTGCACCTTCCCCGGAGCAGAACAAGAAAATTCCAGCTCCTAGCCAACCAAACTCGTCCATGCTCCCCGGGGTGCAGAGGAAAGACCAAAAGACCCCGCCGGACCTGGCAGACAGAAAATGAGAAAGATCATTCCACAGGTCTTCATCTTCATAACTCATAATTCACAGGGCACTGAGCTTACTAACTGCCCCCACCCAGCAGCCGTTTTGACCTTAGGAGGGAGAAGTGGAGAGCCATTGCGGCTTGGAGATTGCTTCCAGATCCTTCCTTGACCACTCCCCTGTGTCAGCCTGAGACACCCCCGCAAGGGGTGCGAGCCCACCTGTCTGGACACTATTCATTATTAATACCAGTAGCATCTATTTAGGCTAGCCTTACTGCAGTGCTGCTAATCAACATATATTACCTCATTTAATCCTTCCAACAAGCCAGGAAATAAGAACTCTTATCCTCATTTTACACATGAGAAAACTGAGCTCCAGAGAAGCGAAAATTGGCATAACCTGAGACAAGCCTGAAAGAGGCAAGAATCAAATGACTGATTGTGCCCCAAATCTTTGCTTTCAATCAGTGAATGTTTTTTTTCCTTAATGATTATTGAAGTATTGGTGTGCCCTGGTGAAGTAGCAGTTTGGTCCGCTACCTCTGGCTAAGAGCACAGTCCACATACATGACCAGACCTGGGTTCACATCTTGGGGACAGAGAGTTAGTGAAATGGAGAACGGGAAGAGTACTCCTGGTAAAGGGAATAGCATTTGAGAAAAGGCCCTGAGATTGGAAGATGCTTAGCATCTTTCAGAAAGAAGGCTAGCTCAGAGGATGAAGGTGTCCTTTCTGAAAATGGAGGCGATAAACCGAGATTATATTCTTAAGGACCTTGGAAGTTGGAGTATGGCATTTGTGTTTTTTCCTAAGGGAACAGGCAGCATTGAAGGATTGCAAAGAGAATGGTATATACTCACTTGCACTTAAGAAGCCTCACCCTGGCTGCTGAGTGGAGAAGAAACTGGAGACGGGAAGCCGTAAGGAGAGAGACCAGCCCAGAGACCACTGCAGTGGCCTAGGGAGAGAGTGGAGGGTCCAGGACTAAAGCATGGACAGAGAAAAGAAGACAGGAGGGACAGTCCTCAGGTAAAATCCCCATAGTGATTGAGTCAATGTGAGAATGAAAGAGAAGACAACTGGAACGATGGACTCCTAGTTTGTTAGCTTGGGGACTGGGCAGACGGTGGCTTCGTTATAAGACCACCTAGCCAGTGACAAGAGATGCCTAAAGCTCATAATCTCAAAGGAAAGCTAGGCATGGAGACAACCACGCATCAGAAGTAACCATCACTTCCTAAGCCCGCATTCTCGGTGGGGGGCTGCACAGTAGTGAATAGGAATTGTTTACGTAAAAGACTTTTCTTGTCATTTTGCTATTGTTCTCCTGATGACCAAAGCAAATACGCCTCCTGTAAAAACTTTAGACAGAAATAAATTTGAAGGCGAAAGTCCCCCATGGGCCCACCCTGTCCAGCTCTTGTTGATTTAAAGGGCACCTGTAACCTTGTTTCCATTTGTGGACTCTGCAGAGGAGGATGAGAAGGGAGGCTGGATGTTTGTGCGCCTGACCTTGGACATTCAGTTTCTCCCCTTCATTTCTATCCCTCACCGTATCCCTTAGTTATGAAAATAGCCCTGATCCAGACATGATACCACGTTATCCATCACATGTACAAAAGTTGGCAGACGTTGGTGCAGATGATGCTGGTGAAGGGGAGTCTCGTTTAACCTCGCCTGTGATAGAGACTGTTCTCAGCTTTAAACCAGACTTGAGGTCTCTATTCAAGTTCACAATCATTGAAAGAACTCGAAGCCTATTTCCAAATGGAGAAGTTAAAACACTTGATAAAAGTCCTCGTCAGACAGCCCAGGTTCACACCTTGCCTCCATCATTTCCTGGCTCAGGCTCCAGACTTACCAGCTTTCAGCTCATTCTTGGAACAAGTCAACTTCATTCCCATCCCAGGGTCTTGGCAACTGCTGGGCCCTCTGTCTGGAGCCCACTCCCCCAGCTTGTCACATGTGCCTCCCCTTAAATATCAGACTCCTTAGAGGGATCCTTGGGGGTCACTCTCTAGAAAGCACTCCCTCTTTCTTTACAGCAACTTTCTTTTTGTTTGTTCTTTTTCCCCAAGCTCCAGGTTCAAGACCAAGATCCTTGTTTGTTTTTAAAGAGGACTGCAGACAGGCAGGCAGGAATGAAGACAGGCAGGAAGGAAACTAGAGGAGGAAGAAGCATTTTATTTAGTTAGTTGTTCATTTTAATTGTTGCCCATGTCCCAGGAAGTAAATCCAGGTATTAAACTGCATGCGGACTACTCCCGAGACACAGTCATCACACCTGAGCCACCAGGGAACACAGGATCCTTGGGTTTGACATGATCTGCAACTTAATCATCTTAGTCGCCTGAGCCACATGGGTGAGCTGTTTCTTTCTTTCTTTCTTTTTTTTAAGGAAAGATACATGCAGGAATGAAGGCAAGTAGGCAAGTCGGCAGGAAGAGAGAAAAGGGAGAAATTTTACTTTATTTTTATTTGGTTGTTCATCTTGGTTGTTCCCCTCAGCTTCCGAATGCAAACCTGAATCCTTGGGATGTACATGCAAAAGTTCTGCCAAAGGCAACAGACCTAACCATTACTCCACTAGCACATGACTAGTTTCCTATATATATATATACATATATGCATATGTATTCCCCCCCCCTCTTTTTTTTTTTATAGAAAAGGCTCAGGCAGGAATGAAAGCAAGCAGGCAGGCAGGCAGGATTCGAGAGAGGAGGGAGAAGGAGGAGAAGTATTTTATTTAGTTTTACTTAATTTTCCATCTCAGTTGTGGTGTGCCCCCTCCCCGCCTCCTCTCGGGATGTGTGTGGTCTGTTCTGGTGAACTGAACTGCTAGACTGCTGGGGTCCACCTAGCTTCGTGTATTCTAACAGCACAAATAATAATCTTTGCTGTCGTTTCTCTTTCATTTACTTTGTAATTCATGTCTCTATGAGAGTGTAAACTCCACAGGAGCATTTCACTTGTCCTTCTTGTGACCCCAAACTTCTGCATTGCTCCTGGTGCCCAAATGATAATACCCAGCCTTTTCTGAGGCCTCACGGGGTGCCAGGCACTCTCCTGAGCATGCCACAGAAAAATCATCCCATTTGCAAAACAACTCTTTGGAGAGAGTTGGTACTACTATTAGCCTCCTGTGCCAGAGAAGGAAATAGAAGTTTTGGAAGTTTAAGTAACATGTACCCAAGAACAAGCATTTAGAAAGTAGCCAAATCAGGATCTGAGTCCAGGCTGGCCTGGGCCAGAGTCCTCCTACTCACCTGAGGATGAGTCACCAGTGGTGGCCCTGAGGGTCATTCCAAAAGGGAAACGATTGATTCTGGCTTCCTCTAATAGGGTGAGTTTAAGGAGCAGATGTTCTCCCTGTCCCATTACAAAAGAAGTCTCCACTTATTTAAATATCACCATTTACAGCTGGGCACTACAGGCTCTCTGAGAGAAGGACTTAGTTCAAACAAACAAAGGCTTGGCATTGACAATGGCCGTGAAAACAGTATCCAGATTAGAGGGCCACCAATTCTCAGCCGATAAGAGACCTGTGGTCCTGGGAGGCCACATCTCCAGCCCTGAGTCTCTTTCATGCCTATTTTCTTCACCCAAGATGTGACAAAGCAGATGTTTATATTTGGGCACTGGAAAACAAAGTCATCTCTTTGGCAGAACTGGCCCTGATACTTTAGACTGAGTCAGGCCCCTCTTCCACATTCGCACAGCCCCCTAGGCAAATCATTCTGCTGGTGGCTCTGCCCTCTCCAGACTCTCCCCCAACCCCCAACTGTGAACTCCCTGAAGACAGAAACTGGCTTGTTCCTTGGTTTGTCTCTTCCCCTTCTCTTGGCCTGTTCACCCCCTACTCCCACATCAGGTCTCACCCCAGAGGTCACCTCCTCCAAGAAGCCTTCCGTGACAGCCCCCATAAGCCATACAGAACTTTCTTTTGCGTAATAATAGCTTATTCACCTATTTAGGTCAACTCATCCTCCCCTCAGGGATTCTCATACTTGAGTGTTTATAAGTCACTCAGGGAGCTTGGAAGATGCAGCTTCCTGGGCTCCAACTTCAAAGTCTGATTCCAGAGCCTGGAGTAGGTCCTGAGAATCTGCCTTGTAGCAGCTCACACAGTGATTCTGGTGCAGGGGCTGGGGCACCAGAAGAGGGATGCAGTCCATGGGCTGCTTGACGGTGTGGCCCGTGAGTGTGGCGAGTCCTGTTGTCCCGTCCGTGCTGGCACATGGGAGGTGCTCATGTGCCCGCACTTGAGTGCTGTTGAATGAGCACTCTGATAAAGGAATGAGCGAACAGCTGCCAGTCTCATAATACGTTCTCCAAAAGCAGTAACTTGAATTTGGCCTCCAAAGAACCACACAGCGGGGCCAGCGTCCAGGTTCCAGTGTTCACTGTCTTCACCCAGAAGCCAAAGACCATACTTCCTGACTGTGCACCAGAGAACAAGCTATTTAGCTTCTTTAAGCCTCAGTTTCTTGTCTGCAAAGTAGAGATCATAATAATGCCCACGCCATGGGACTGTGAGATAAAGTGATGTCAAACTCTCTTATCCAGAGTCCACGTGCAGAAAGTTCGGAATCCTATCACTGTTGCTTTCATTACAACTGTTAGCATCAGGCCTTGAAGGAACCTCAGACCCTCCAATTCAGGGGTCCCTTCTGCAGGGTTCCACGGATCGCTCCCTCCCAGTCATCCACATGTTGGTTCAGGAGGTGACCTGCGCACATCTGGACTGACGGTGCAGAATTGTGTGTGTCTGTTCATTTACCTAAGAACGAGAACCTTATCCTGAGTCCAGAGAGAGAAGGGACCTTGCTCTAAGTTTCCCCTTTCATTCATTCACTCCTCACTTCTTCAACCAACTGTGAAATATTTTCTGAGGGTCTACCGTGTGCCAGGGTCCAGAGATGAACCAGATGGCCACATCTTCGGCTCAATTCCTTATCTCCTACCTCCTGCCTCAAGGCAGCTCCTTCTCAATTAGTGAGGACTTGATGCTTTCATGTCCATGCCTTTGCTAACACAAGACACAGATGGGCAAGTCAGCAAGTTCTACCCCAGTTTCATGCCTTCCTGTAACTCTACTTAAAGCCTTCATTTCCTTTCTCTGAGTCTGTATCCCAGGCTGAAAAAAGTGGGTAGTCTGGCGCACCCTGGTGACCTATTGTCTAGTACACCCAGGAGCAGTCCCACATACTTCTGAAGGTCTTGGGTTCAAGACCCGTGGCCAGGGGGAGCAAGCAATGAGCACGACTAAACGAAAAAGCAAGTGTTTCTTCCTCCTCTCTCTTCCTGCACCTTTCCTTAAAAAAAAAAGAAAGGAAAAAAAGGCTCAGGGGCATGCGGGAGGAGGTGGGTAATAACACCCACTGCCTAGAGTTGCTGTGGGAACGAAAAGAAAGCAATAAGCTTGAAAGTGTTTTATAAACTCAAAATACTATGCCAAAGTTAGATAGTATTGACTGGAGAGAGATGAAATGGAAGTCAACAAAGAATGAAAAATTGTACCATCCCCTCCCTTTTTTTGATTAACAACAACAACAGCAAAAATCTGTAGTAGGAGCACTCTTTTCCAGTCTGAACAGAGGAGTATTTGGTCAGTTTATTGAAAAAGTCCATTGAAGCAGGAAATGATTCAAAAATCAAACTTACTACTCTTAAATATTCTCTTTTAGTGTAAAAACGACTGCTGTCTGTTCATTCAGCCATCTCTTGATGGGCCCAAGCCCTTTCTTTGAACCTAATCTGAGTCAGTGGCTGGCTTTCCCCACATCTTTTTTGCATAAACCACTCCCCTGAGTTCTAGTTTGGGCATCTTAAAGGTTGATGTCGACCTGAAGGTCCCTGCTGTTCGGATACTTAGAATTTCACCTCATCCCAACCAGCTCATCTAGTTGTCTAGGCCACATCCAGCCCAACTAACTCCCTTCGCCCCTCACAAGTGGCTGATGACAAATCTCTCTCTTGCTCCTGCCCTATTGCCACAAGCTGGGATTTTGATCCATGCTTCTTTTTTATTTCCTTGTTTATTTTTGTTTTTTTTCACCCAGGCCCTGGCTCCCAAACCCCAGTCCTCAGTCTGCAAGCCAGCTTCTCAGTAACCTGAGCCACAAGGGCATACCCCTCTTTCTTTCTCAGAACTGACTTTATTTTTCAGGGCAAATTCAGATTTAAGGCAATATCGATGAGGTGCAGTGATTTCCCACAGGCCCCCCCATGTGCATAGCCTTCCCCACTGTCAACATCCCCCACCAGAGTGGGACATTGGTCACCAAGGGCCCACGGTGCCGCACCTTTATTACCCAAAGTCCACAGTTTGCATTAGGGTTCACTGTTGGCGCACATGCTATCACTTTGGACAAATGTAGGGTGACACATACCAACTAACTTTTTTGGACTTTTTTTTTAAAGGAAAGGCACAAGCAGGAATGAAGTTAAGTGGGCAGGTAGGCAGGAAGAGAGAGAAGAAGGAAACACTTTAATTTATTTAGTTGTTCACACTGCTAGTTCCCCCTGCACCAGGACTGGAACTTAGGGGTATGTGGCCTGCTCCTCCAGAGGCGATTGACTTAACTGTTACATCACCAGGGCATCGCAAAGAATTTTCTCCTTTTTTTTTTTCTTTTAAGAAAAGATGCAGGTAGGAATGAAGTGCAAGCAGGCAGGCAGGCAGGAAGAGAGAGGAGGAAGCAGCATTTTATTTGTTTTATTAAGTTGTTCATCTTCATTGTTCCCACCCAGCCTGGGATGCGAACCTGGGTCATTGGGATGTGTGTGGACTACATTCGGCCAGAGGTGAAAACCGAACCAGCGCTCCACCAGGGTGCGCTCCAGCTGTTTCAGAGTCTGTCCAATCACTTTCTGTGTGGTTTCGTTTCCCAATTCCGTTTCATCAGTTTGTCTTATACAGTGATCTGGTTTAATGAAAAGAATCAGTGGCTGCTGGAACAGCTCGACTGACACGTGATGAGCACACAGCCACTTCTCAAGACAGCAGGGGGAATTAGAGGCTGGTGATTCGAGGGGTGAGTCCACCAGCTGCTGTGGGCATCCCCTCACACGTGGTTTTGCTGTGAGCCAGTTCTGGCGAGTTTTCGATCCCACGAGTCAATTCGTCCAGGAAACTTCTACTATATGACCATATGCGACCATATGCGACAGAAACCATCCCCCTGAGTCACAGGGGAGATCAGAGCTGATTCTGCCCTTCTTTCTGCTCACTGACATTTTCTAGTTTTTTGCAACTTTAAAATGGATGAAGGGTTTGGTTTTTTTTTTAAATAGCTAATTAAGAATATAGGATCGTATATACCAAGTGCCAAATGAATGCTACAAGACTTCACATTCTTTGAATTGAGCCTATTGTAATAGTCTGGACGTGACATAACATGCCCGACTGGGATAATGACAGTGGAGAAATCTAGGTATTAGGCCAGAGGTCTCTCCGAGTGTGCTCCTGGGCCTGGGCAGCAGTAACTTCATTTGGGAACTTTTTAGAAATGCGAATTCTCCGCCTCCACTGAGACCTGCTGCAGAGGAAACATAGGGGTGGGCGTGGGGCCACCTGCTCTGAAGAAGACCCTTGGGTGCTCACTCCAGTTAATAGAAAGTTCACTTCCCAGGCTTCCCACTTAGAGGCTGTGTAATCTCGGACAAGTCACTGTGCCTCTCTGAACCTGTTTCCTCTTAGTATCTAGCCGACTTCTCTCTTAGTATCTAAGGATGCTAAGGAACCTACCTACCAGGCGATTGTGAAGATCACAGAAGACAATGCCTGGAAAGTGTATTGCACAATGACCGACACACAGCAGGCACCCAATACACATTAGGATTAGTTAATAACATTGGGAACTCAAAGCGGGTAGCTCTGATTAGGGTGAAAAACATTTGGGAGCAGCGGGGCGGGGGGGGGGGGGAATGTCAGAGCATTTGGGGTACTTCTCAAGCACACCCTGGGAGAGCAGGGGTTGGGTGCACACCACATACATCCCAAGGGCCCGGATTCATGTTCCAGGGCCAGGGAGAGAATTAATAAACAAAATGCTTCTTCTCCTCTCTCTTCCTGCCTGCCTGTCTCTGCTTGCCTTCATTCCTGCCTGTACTTTTCCTTTAAAAAACGAAAAAACTTCTGAGCAGTGACACCATAGCATGCGCTTTGACCTCATTATGTCTCCGAGTAAACATGTCAGAGTAGGTATAATTATACTCCCTTCCCAGTTCACAGATGTAGAGACTGAGGTTTGGTGAGGCTGAACGACAGCCAAGAGCTGGGACTTGACTGCAGCCGTGTGCCCTGTGTCTGCCACCCCACCCCCAGCCTCAGACAGATGCAGGCAGACTGCTGGCTCCCGGTGGCCCCCACCCCCAAACCATCTGCCCTCCAGAGTCTGACTGTTCTCCTCCTGCCCGCCACTTGCCCTATGCAGGAGGAGGCTTGAATTTCCTGCAGAGGTCACAGCAGGATTATTTTCTAGAAATCTCTTTCAACACATCTCTGCTACACAGGGATTTCCTGGTTCTGTTCTCTGACCCATTTCTGTTGTTTCGCTTTGGACCCTTGCCCAGCTCCAGGCAATACCAGTATCATGCAATTATGGACCTCAGACCAGAACTAATGCATGCATTGATTCATTAATTCATCAGTCATCTGTCTCTATACCAGACAGTGGAATACAGAGGTGACCAAAACAGTCACGAACCCTACCGCAAAGAACATGAATATTTCATTTGCAGGAGGCACAGAACCAGTCCTGCACTGTATGATCAGTGCAGAGAAGGGCATTCATCCCACAGGAGGTGCCTGAGCCAGCCTGGGAGCGGGAGGAGACCTGGGAAGGCTTCCTGGACAAGGTGACCTCTGAACTGATTGAGAGGAGTCCACCTTAAGAGTTTCATTAATTTCTCATCTTTTCGAAGGGAAAATTTTCTCTGGGTTCAGAATCTTTTAGCTGCCACATCACATGCATTTAAACAAACATTTCCTCAGTCTCTATATTACCCCAGTGTCAGGTCCTGAACCTGAGGATACAGAGAGGATGCTAGAAAGAAGAGTACAAAAGGTCCCAAGCGCCCAGGGGGCTTTCATCCACTCACAGCCCATCAGTGTCTTTGGGTTTTTTGTGCATGTGTTTTGCCTATTTAAAGTCAAGTTTATTGCTGTATGCTTGACAGAGAGTGAATTTTTCTGTTTTTATCTTTACAATTCTTATTGATTTAAAAAAGATACTTCCTTTTTAGCATATAGTCCCATGAGTTTTAGCAAAAACATGTGATTCTGTAACTCTGTAGCAGGATCCTGGAGACCGAGGTCATCCTTGACTTTGAAGTTCATCCTGCTTCCTGAGTCTGAGCTTTCCCTGAATCACTGCAGGACCTGGGCCTCCTCCGGTCCTCGAATCCCAGTTTCCTCATCTACAAGATAGGGACCCTCCCGTCTCTCTCTCACAGTGGTGATGGGTGGCCTGCTTGGCACTCAGCAAAGTACTCCATGAACACCTGCTGTGATTGCGTTCTCTCTCTCTCTCTCTCTCTCTCTCTCCCTCTCTCTCTCTCTCTGTCTCTCTCTGTCT
>RJWH01002247.1:0-13942 GCA_004363575.1 Solenodon paradoxus | reverse complement strand
GGAAGGGAGACCTCGCCGGGAGCCCCGCGTCTCGCCGGCCCCGGGCCCCGCGCTCCTCCGCAGGCCCGAGCGCAGGCTCTCCTGGGCCGGGGCGGGTGCTTCCCCCGCGCGACCTTGATTTCTGCTGAGCTTGGGCCAAGGCCGAGACGCAGGTGCCTGCCGGGAGCAGGGCCCCAAGTGGCGTTGCTTCGAGGACAAGATATCTGGACGTGGGTGGGAGGGAGAGAGGACTGGTCTGCTATAGGGTAGGGGAGGCCTTATGTTTAATATAGATTACTGCATTCAAATAAATAGAGATATTTAAATGTATTTTATGCATTCTTTTCTGGTATAAAAATTGTATGCTCTGGAAAATAAGTATGGAAGTATTCTCAGTAGACCTTGAATATTGTTTACCTCAGTTTGGAGGTGAGAAGAGGGACATTATAGGATTTTTTGAACACATTTCTTTATTTTTGACTTATTACAATGACTATGCATTGCCTTTCGTAATAAAAAAATAGGTACTTTTCATAATGTCTGTGATTTTTTTTCTCACTAGTCAATGTAAAACACTGAGAAAATAAGTGTAAAACCCACCCATGGGCCTACCGAAAGTCACTTAATATTTAGACATATGACCTTTGATGATTTGTTTCTATGTAGAGTTTTTCAATTTTATTTTTCCTTGTTTTACATACTTATACAGCACAAACACTTTGGCACAGCTTAATGTATTGATGTTTTCTTCCATTTGTTTTTCCTGTAATATGTTATATATATATATATATATATATATATATATATATCCAGATATATCTAAATCCATATATATATTTATTTATTGTTGTTACTGTAGCAATATCTTGAAATTTAAAATACATAGACCTTGGGCCCCAACAGTCCACATTTAAAATTCTCTTCTGCAGAAATACTCACATGGGAAAAGTTAAATAATATAAACACATATGTTCAGCATACCCTTGTGACTCAGGCAGCTGAGAGTTGGCTTTCAGACCATGTAAAACCCAAAGACTGGGGTTCATGACCCAGGATTGTGGTGAAAACACAAAACAAACAAATATGTTTCTTCTTTTCCTCCCTCCTTCCCTCCCTCCCTCCCTTCCTTCCTTCCTTCCAACAAACAAACTTAACTCACCCTAGTGGCCTAGTGGTCTAAACCAGGCATAGTCCACATATATCCCAAGGTCCTCTAGAGCCAGCGGGAAACAACCAGTGACCAACAACTGAATAAAATAAAGTGCTTTTTCCTCCTCTCTCTCCTGCCTTCTGCCTACACACCTTCATTCCTGCCTGTACCTTTCTTTAAAAAAAAATTTAAGAAAATTTACTCTTTCCTGTATACTGTATACTGCCTGATTTTTTCTTCTTCTGTTCTCTGTGTGTGCATGTGCGTGTGTGTATTAAGAGAAGGAGGCGTGCCCTGGTGGAGCAGCAGTTGGGTCAATCACCTCCAAAGGAGCAAGTCACATAACCCTGGGTTTGAGTCCTGGGCCCAGGAGGAGGCAACCAATGGGAACAACTAAATAAAAATACAACAAAGATGCTTCTTCCTCCTCTCTCCTCTTACCTGCCTGTCTGCTCACCTTCATTCCTGCACCTTTCCTTTAAAAAAAAAAAAAAAAGGAGGAAGGAAGGAAGGAAGGAAGGAAACATTTTTATTTAGTTAGTTGTTTATTTTGTCCCCTCCACCCCACCAAATCGGGGCCCTTGGACTTTACACGCCCTACACCCCATCTGTCTCAGCCACACGAGCCACAGAGACCAGCCTTGAATTGTTCTTTTAATGTGAGCACATCTTATATTTGTATTTTTTTTACTCTAGCTAATAAAAATGTAGTTTAGCCATATATATTCTAACACAGTGTCATTAAAAAATACAATATTCAAAGTTCATTAAAGAAATATAAATTAAAGTAAGTATAATCCCTGCATTCATTCTCAAGTAACCACTATTAACATTTTGGTTTATTTTCACCTAGTTTTATCTCTAAATCTATATATTTTTTAATTTAAAAAATATACTAGTGGAAAAATGTGCACAAATAATATAGTTGTAAGATAAGTTAAAAACCATACTGTTCAGAAATAACCACTGTACACATTTTAGAATATAAACTTTAAATGTGCTTCTGCAGCATTTTCTTTGGGAAATAGATTTTCAGGGTTTTTTTTTTCGCCATTACCTCTATATATGTAAATTTATGTTTTCCTTTTATTCATTCACCTATTT
This sequence comes from Solenodon paradoxus, assembly GCA_004363575.1. Classification (NCBI taxonomy): domain Eukaryota; kingdom Metazoa; phylum Chordata; class Mammalia; order Eulipotyphla; family Solenodontidae; genus Solenodon; species Solenodon paradoxus. The sequence continues at coordinate 11,709 of RJWH01002247.1, read as the reverse complement.
TATATGCTTTTCCATGTTACTATAAATGACTTGTATAATTTTAATAGTTACAAAACATCTCAGGAAAAAATAATCCTTTACTCCAACTGTCCCCTCTTCCTGAATCATTAAATTGATTCTAAGTTTCTCTGATTGTAAACTCAGAGGAGCATGTTATACTTACATAGTTTCTTCTTTGTCTAATAATGTCCTTATATCTCGCAGTGGAATAAGTGTGCTGAAGTGTATACCCATTTTTCAGGCTATTAAAGAGTATTGTCTACAGCCAGAGGAATAAATCTGTTCTTGCAACTTTCTGTAAATAAAGTTTTAGTAGAATACACACACACACAGCACTGTCAAATCATTTCTCAAGTGTTACCCTCCCACACACCGGCCCCTCACAGTCTATGAAATCTCCGGCATATTTCACTAAGTGTCAGGGGCTCGTGCATTCTGAAGCGTGAGTTCAGCTTGGCAAGATTCAGTGGGAATACCTGGAATTTGACTATACATCTTTGCTTGCCTGCTGCCTACTTCCCCTTTCTCTTCTCCAACGGACATTGCAACAACTCCTACCAATTACTGAGTGTTTGCTTTGTGCCCAGAACTGTGCTTGGCGCTTTGACATGCATTATCTCATTACTCCTCACAAGGACTCCACAAGATGGATGGTCTTATCATCCCCACTTTTTTTTTAAAGAAGCACTTTAGTTTTATTTAGTTGGTCTTGAACCCAGGATCTTGGGACGTATGTGGGACTGTCACCAGGATGTACTAGATGGGTAGGCCACCAGCGTGCATCCCATCATTCTCATTTTACAGATGAGGAAACTGAAGCTTACAGAAGTGTCTTTCCCCAAATCCTGTAGCTGGTAAGTGTAGCTAAGATTTGAAGCAGGCAGTCAGATTCCCTTGGCATGACTTTACAGACTGGCTGAGATTTTATTGTAGAGATAGAAAAAGTGAGGTCCAGAAAAGGAATGTGGGTTGCCCAGTCAGAGAGCCTGGCCTAGATTTCTAGACTTTCCCCTATCCTGCCCCGTTGTGTGATCACAGGGCATTAGTCCAGTGAGTCAGGACTGTCGGCGTCTCAAAATTCTTTGCCTTAGAAAATATTCCTGAAAGGCTATGGGATCCCAAGAAGACTCAGAGTCTCTCAGAACTACAGCCCCAACTGTGAGTCTCTCCTCCGGGTCTGGGTGCTGCCTGCCTGACTTGAAAAAAAAAAAAAAAGAAAGAAAGAAAGAAAGGAAAGGAAATAGCAGTTAAGCACCCACATGCCCAGACAGGGAAGAAATCAGGCAGCCTGTGCATGTTCAGCCATGGCCATTCCATGGTTAGGAATATGAAGTGTTACATGAATAGAACAAAGTTAAAGGAAGAGCAGGGGAAAAAAAATGCCCAAAGAGAGCATGCTTTAGGGGAAGGTAGCAGAGACAGGCAGTGGAGGAAATGCTACTTGGAAGAAGAGAACTGGGAACTGGCAGGCCCATGCAGATGAAAGAGGACTAAATGCTCTGTCCTGAGTTGTAGGGTGTCTAGCCTCCAAATTCTAGTCACTGCCTTTTCCAGATGAGGCCTCTGTTGAGACAGAGAGAAGTCACAGAACTGGCAAACCTGGAATTCTGCCTTTGCCTCTGAGATTTCCCTTTGTTACATTGTCTTATCATCTCTGGGCTGAAGGTCAAGAGGCCCAGGATAGATCTAGATCTGTTTTCTTTGATGGGGGCTAGCCATGCTTTCCGCTCACTGGGACCCAGACACTCTGATGTCAAGGATGGAAAGGCAAGTAGTAGGATGAAACATTCTAAGGTCACAACATCATCCATCCATCCATTCTTCCACCCATTCATCTTTCTATCCATCAGTGCACTCATATATCCACTGATTTGTCTATTCACGTGTCTGTTCATTGAATTCATCTATCTGTCCATTCACTGACTTCATGGTCATCCTTCATCCACATGAACATTGATTGCTAATCACAGAGAAATGCTGGTCCAGACTGAGTTCTGAAAACAGACTTTTTGAGTTAGACTTTTTGCTTCCACCAGACACAAACGTGTGACCTTAGGCAAGTAACCTAACCTGTCTGTGTCTAAGTTCCCTCATCTAGAAATGTGACTAACAAAATTACATCCACTTCAAAGGGGTGTTGCAGGCATTAAATGAATGAATCTGTTTCAAGTACTGGTTCATATCTACTGAATAAAAGCTCATGAATGTTAGCACCACTAACTATGATTTGAGGATGTGCTCAAAGGCGTCCCGAGTGAGGGGCTGTGGAAAACAAGAGCAAAAGTGAACAGCTTGGGCTGGGACCCAAGTCAAAGTGAGCCCAGTTTGCTGTTTCTTGATTCGCCACTTTCAGTCCATAAAAGAAAGGGAGGATGGACCCTCCTGGCTCCAGCCTGGGGGGCTGTGTAGTAGATGCTACGGTGTACTGCCCCAATCCCCCTCCAGGATCAGGCAGGCATTTCCCCAGCTGCCGGAGGTGTTGGTGGCTGACCGGTCACAGCGGAGTCTCTGGCCTGCCCTTGGTGGAAGGGAACCATTAAACCCAGATCGTGGCCCCTTCTCAGGGCAGCTCATACCCATGGACTGGTCAACACAGGCACACGCACTAAGCCCCCTGAGTCAGCACAACTCTATTGGACCACCTAGGTTTCGGATCTCCCTGGGTGTTGGCTGAGCTCTCCATAGAGACTACAACCTGGCCCAACTCTACCTTCCATCCTTTCCTTCCTTCCCACAGATGTTGACCCAAGAACATTCCGAATAAGTTCCGTGTGCTAGGACACCCTGGTGGAGCAGTAGTTGGGTCAATCGCCTCTGGAGGAGCGCAGGCCACTGACCCCTGGGTTCGAGTCCTGGGCACAGAGGAAGCAACCAGTGTGAACAATTAAATACAAATAAAAATTTAAAAATAAAATTGCAAAATAAATGCTTCTTCCTCCTCTCTCTTTCTGTCTGACTGCCTACTTGTCTTCATTTCTGCCTGAACCTTTCCTTTAAAACAAAAAAGTTCTGCCTGCTAATCTCCATCTCTGAATCTGCTTCCCAGGAGTCTGACCTGTTGGATAAAGGATACAGCATCACTCGAAGGCCCTAAACCTTCTGAGGGAGTAGATTTAGTAGTCCCATTTGCAGACTGAGGGAAACTGAGGCACAGAAAGGTGAGAGGATTTGCCCCAAATCACACAGTCACACAGCTGGTATGCAGCAGAGCCAGCGGTCAGGAACCAGAGTCTGTGCTGCGTGCTTGACCAAGCCCGAGGATTCGCTGCAGGGTAGGCTGGGTGGAGGTGTGACTACGGAGTGGGGGTGCATATATTTGTGGGGGGGGTCACACATGTGCACACATGTTCACTGAGCCTGGCTGCACGGTGCATGCCCACGTTGGTGTGCGACTGAGCAAGCCATGTGGGCATGTATGTACACATGGAGGCCCCAGACCCATCTTCCTGGTTTTGCCTCTTCCCCATGGGTACCTGGGAGGCATGAGTGTGTGTTTGGGTGTGTGTGTGTGTGTGTGTGTGTACGTATGGGTATGTGTGTGTGAGGGTGGCGGTCAGGATTTGGATTCCAAAGCCAGATTGCCATTTCTTTATTCCCACCAAGCCTATCAAGAGCAGGTAGGGTCTGGACTCTTGAAACATCAAACTCAGTGGAGCAGAGTTGGTGTGCAGGGCAGGGAGATCAGAGAATGATGTGGTTTGCCTCAGGAGGCAGCAAAGCCTTTGGCCGTCCCCGGCCTTCGGCGAGGGTCATATTGTTTATGGGTAGGTGCAGGCTGTGGAGTGAAACTGCTGAGTTTGAATTCAGCAGCTTTGCCTTTTAGCTGTGTGACTTCAGCAACTTACTTACCCTCTCTGATCCTCTAATTCCTCCCCTGTAAAGCAGAGCTCTAGTAGTAGCTACTTCAAAGGATTTATTATAAGGCTGATTACCACATGAAATAATGCTGTCTAGAGTAAGTCATCAATAAGTATTATTATTCTGAACACACACCAGACAATCAAGGGCAGAAGAAAGAACTTTTATCAAGTATTCAATTCAAGTATCCCACCTTCAGAAGAAGGAACTATCATACCCATTTTACAGATGAAGAAACTGAGGCTCAGCAAGATGAAGTAACTTGCTCCTGTTCACAGAGCAAATTAATGACAAAACCAGCCTTCAAATATTGGTCTCACCCTACTTCCAGTGCTCTTCCTACCACCCCACAGCTGCTTTGCTGTGGGACCTAGAAGCTTCTGGGTTATGACAATTGGTCTTTATAGACTCTGTTCAGTGAGGATATTTTGCTGCTACATGGTTTTATCTCATGTCGCCTACTCACAAGAGAATATGCAGGGATTTGCAGGTGGTCAGACTTTATGGTGGGAAAAAATATTTCTCTTTGTGGAGAAAAAAACACAAGCGAGACAGCTGAGACAGTCGAACGGGGAGCTTAAAGAGGAAAATGGGAGGTTCAAAAGGCAATTAATGCTTCTGTCTGAAACTGTAAACAGCTAGTTACCAGCTCTGACACCATCAGCACACACACAAAAGGCAGACAAACCCATGCACCGCAAGGAAGCAGGGACAGACTACGCCCAGGGTGGAAATTAAATGTTTTCCTAAAAGTAGAAAGGAAAACCATGGTTAAAGCCAAGCCATGACTCTAGCTCTGAGACTCCATGACAGTATAAGTTTAGTGAGTTAAAGGCCCTTAATTTGTACCTAGGTGTTGTGAATTCTAAAGTCATACTTGACATTCTCTCTTGACCGAAGTTTGTAAAACAAAAGTAATAATTAAAAGTGAGTCTTCAATCTTCAAAGATACATATTTATATATATGTACCTATATACGTGTGTATGTCTATATAGAGAGAGACAGAGGGAGAGGAAGAGCATTAAATCATTGATATATTTAGTGGGAACTCTTGGTTGTAAGCATTAAAAACTCACATTGATGTAAAAATAAATATAATAATTGTAATATAATATATTATATTAATATTATATCATATAAATGATATAATATTATAATAATTATTACTTAGTAGCTCACGACTGAATCAGGCATTCAAAGATTTCAATTAGTGTCCTGCCCTGTCTTGGCCTTGCTTTCTTCCATGGCTTTATTCCCAGGGAGACCTTCTTCCTCCCAGGGTGGCAAAACGGCCCTCGTTCTATCACCGGATGTGAAAGCAGACCGCTTCTCTCCAGTTAAAATCTCAAGTTTCCCTCTGATTGGCTCTCGTTGAGTCACATGTCCATCTTTCAACCAATCCTGTGATCACAGGGATGGAATGCGCTTCGTCAAAGGTAGAGACTAGGGTATGGCAGACAGAGAAATTGGGGGCGTGGGAGGCTCTTCCAAAGGAGAACACGTGTTCTCTGTCTATCTGGTAATTCCTGCTTCTCTGTTAACGGAGATGAAGGAGGGGCTATATTAGGAGTGATAATCATAAGGGAAAGCTAACGCTTACTGAATGGCTGTGTGGCATTATGCTAGATGCTTTACAGGCCTGATTATTTTTACTTCTCACAACAGCCCAAATATATTCCTTATCATCATCTAACTTCACCAATGGGCAACCTGATGCTTAGAGTAGTTAGGGAGTGGACTCAAGTTCCTACAGATAGTAAGGAGTAGAACCAAGCAGTCCTTCTCCAAAACCCCCTATGCTTTCAGCTTTTCAAGGAATTATGTTTAGAGCTATACTCTCTCTCACAGAATTGCCAGTTTCATGCCCAGGAGGAAACCCTTCGTCTTCTAAACAGCTGCCTCACAAAAGGCGAGCGGGTATGGAATGACACATAGCATCCTGATGCTCAATTAGAGTCACTCATGATTCTAGAATTCAAGCAGCATCATGGACCCAGTGCCCTGAACATGGACAGATTTGACAAGGCAGGGTCGATCCAAGGAACGTGTGATTCTAAGAGCCAGGATTCCTTGGTGCCCCTACATTCTCACTCACCAGGAGCAGAGGAAAGAGTGTGCCATGGGGGATGTACTAGGTTTGAGGCCCTGTTCTGCCACTAACCAGTTGTATATGTCCTTGAATAAACTCCCTTAAGCTCTCTGAGCCTCAGTTTCCACATGCATAAAATGGGTATAACACCACCTTCCTTGGAGGGTGGTGAGGATTGCATCGTATGTAAAATAACACCTGCTCATCACCCTGTCATGGCTCCATGAGGCTGGTTCTGTCTGTGTTATCCCCTTCTCCCCAGCCCAGAGATTTAGCAAGGGGCATGGCAAGGAGGGAAGGAAAGTATCTTCTGCCTTGCCAGGTCAAGATGTTGGGCTCTCCTCCATTCTAGCATCGTTCCTGGGTTCGAGTCCCAGTTCAGTTATGTTCTTCCTAACATTGAGACCTTGGCTAAGTTCCTGTCACCCCCTAAGCTGAAGAACACACCTCCCTCATGAGGTCTGAGGAAAGCCCCTTCTGCTTTTGTGAGAAGTAAAAATAATCAGGCCTGTAAAGCATCTAGCATGATGCCACACAGCCACTCAGTAAGCATTAGCTTTCCCTTATGATTATCACATCTGGCTCTGGGTTGCTTATTCTCTGGGTCTGAAACAGCGATGGGGACTCAGCTGGGTGGGTGAGGCTGCTTTGGGCAGGGCCTGGGATGTCGGGTCAGCAGAGGGGCCTTCTCAACTCACTTCCCATCTCCTGAATTATTCATGACAAACAAAATGGCTGGCCTGGACTCAGTTCCTCCCTCCCGGCTTGGGGAGAAAAGTTTCTAATTACAGGTCAGCAGCCCCAGCTCCCTGGGGCCCCTGGGCACTGCACACAGGGGGTATTTATGGGAAGAGACGGAGGGGCGGGGCGTCGTCCCAGCCCCTTTCCAGAAGGAACTCAATTTCTTTTGAAATTGTAGCCTGGGCCTGCCAAGACCTGGGGAGGGAAAGAAACTTCAAATTGGTAGAAGGAGAAAACCCTGCTGAGAGGTCAGAGAGAAGTTTCCAGAAAAAACGGCAGGTCAGGGAGAGGCTCTCAGGAAGATCTGGCTACAAAAACACGCAAGCCAGGGAGAGAAGAGATTTTCCCCAGTTCCATGAAGAGTGTGACCCACCTGGGCTTCCAAGGGATGATGGCTGGCTCCAAACAGCTCTTGGCCAATTTCTTACAATTTCATCTATAAAACAGGGAGAAATAAAGACCCTGCCTTACAGCCTGGTCGGGGAATTACATGAGTTCATGTATGTGGAGTGCTTAGCATACTGCCTGGCACAGAGACTCAATGAATATATTCAGAGTGTTATAGTTATTTTTTACATTATGCAGCCTCCATGAAGGGGTCAGTAAAGGGTACTGAAGAGAAGATTCAGAGAGAGAGAGAGAGAGAAAGGGAGAAGAGAAAAATGAGTTGGAGACAGTTTAGTGTGGTGATAGAGTCAAAATCCGTATATTTTACATTAATAAGAAAAACGAAGAAGATGGGAAGGACCCCAGGACTAGGCAGCCCAGCTTCAATCCTGACTTTGCCTTCTATTAGCTGCGTGATCTTGGACAAGTTGGTGTCTCTCTCTGAGTCTCCAGATTCACCATTTATAATTCATGGTAACTATTGTCCCGAATGGAGAGTGGGGAACAAAATCGGTGAAATCCCTGTCCTCGAGGAGCTTATGAAAGTTTTAGGTAATCAAGAATATTTATTGAATGCCTACTAGGTGCAGGTCCTGTGTTCTCTGCAGACTCCTCTCAACTAAATCTCCCAGCATTCACCCCCATGTTAGAGACGAAGAGGCTAGGGCTGACAGAGGTCCCGGGCAGGGCAGGGAATTGACACTAAGGGGTCACTCCAGCATGGATAAATCTCCAAACTAGCAGAGTAAGAGAAAGAAAGCCAGACACAAAATAGTACACATTGTATGATTTCATGTATGTGAAATTCTAGAAAACACAAACTAACCTGTAGTGGTAGAGAGCAGATCAGTGTTTGCCTGAGAACTGGGGGGAGGGGAAGGGCATTAACTATTAACTGTAAAGGGACACAAGAGAATGTTCTGGGGGAGATGGAAATGCTCTGCATGTGGCAGTGGTGATAGTTACATGGGTGTGGGCATTTGTCAAGGCTTACGAACTGCACACTTCAAATGGGTGCATGATATTGCCTGTAAATTATCTCTCGGTGAAGGTGATTTTTTAAGAGGGGGAACAAATCCAGGCTCCAGAGTGGTGCAACCCTTCTTACTGTATTTGAGTGTCTGATGTCGAGCTCATTTGCGGGCAGACACTGTATCCGGTTCATCTCCAGTTCCTCCACCATTTGCCACCCTCCAGGACCTAGCAAAGTGTTCTGATGTGCAATAGTTCAGATAAACGAATATATCTTGGGCCCTCGTTTGTGGTGGGTGCAGGCCAATCAGCCCAGAGAGAAAAGCAGAAGAAAATGGACAAATAGACCCAGTACAGGACATGATCATGGACAGGGGGTCCATGATCTGATGGATTAAGGGAGACAGCATGTGAGTATCTGCTGGACCGCAGTGGTGAACGCCGCAGACTTTGGGACTTGCCATGGTGAGGATCACCGTCCCTGAGGTCTAATATCTGGGTTCAGATCCCCACTCTGCCTGTTGCTAGCTGTGTGATCTTGTGTGACCATCTTCTGATTCTGCCTCTGGAAAATGGAGATCATAGTAGCTCCCACCTGGAGCCCTGTTAGGAGAATAAAGGAAGATGCCTGGGCAAGTCTCAGATGCTTAGCACAGCGTGCAGATGAAGCCTGTAATAATCATTCACTGTGTCTATCTGGACTGGAAAGTAGGGAGTCGCTGGGTCGGGGTAGGGGGGCACACACCCAGAGAGAAGCGGACTCCCCACCTAACCTGAAAGTGGCAGAGGGGTCAGGGGTGCTTTCCCAGAGAGGCGATATTGGAGGAGGAGGAGACCAGTTTAAGTGACCATGTAGGCAGGAGAGAGAGGGAACAGCTTGGAGCAAAAAAGCTCAATAAATATTTGCTCACTAAATAAAAAAATAAAGACAGTACAAGGCCTGCCTGTAACCAGTGGGGACAGAGAAGTCTTGCCAGGACAGGCTGGGGGGTCCTTGGGAGACTGGATCTGGGGGATTGGCCCCACTGGCAGGCTGCAGACCTTTCTAGAAAACAGGACCCTCCGTAGCCTGGCCCTATCTCACCCTGCGCCCTGCCGGTGGCCCTGAAGGGATCTGGACTCCCCCAGGCCTGAGCCCTGGAGCTCACAGGAGCGGGAAGGCCGGGTGGGCTGGTGGGGCGGGGGTCCTCCGGGCCTTCTCCAGTTAAAGAAAATGGGCCAAGTCCCCGCGAGGCGGCCCCCCGCCCCCTCTGCCGTTGTCCGAGCCACAAAGGGCCAGGATCAATGGAAGGCGGGGAGCGGCCCAGGGGCCTCCTCTTTGTGCGGCTGTCTCAGGCCTGTTTGCGCCGCCGTCTCCGCGCCCCCATTGATCAGGCATGTGGAAAGATTCCGCCTCCTGGGTTCCCTTTGTGGCAGCGTTGCCAGGCTGCCCTGATCGCGACTGCGGCGCAGGGCGCTCGCCTGCGGTGGGCACCAGGCTGCAAGGTGGGGGCGGGGCCCCGAGAGGGGAGGGTGCCAGATTTAGCAAATCAAAATACAGGATGCCCAATTAAATTTGAATTTCTGATATACAACGAATAAAAGCCAAATTTTTTTTTTTTAAAAAAAGGGTAAGTATGTCCCAAATAGTGTGTGGGATATACTTATACTGAAAAGTTTTGTTGTTGTTTAAATTTGTCTAAAATTCCAATGTAACTAGGCATCCGGTCGGTATTTTATCTGGTACTCCCTGAGAAGGGGAAGCCAAATAAAACTGCACTACACAGGACTTATGCTGATATTTTGGCTGATTTCAGTCCCTGGAGTTTATCAATTTGAGCCAAACCTGAATACCTCCTTGGAACTATTATTTAAATACTATTTTTCCTGAAATTAATATATATTATAAAAACTTACATTATTAACATCGATTTATTGATGTCTACTTTGCATACATTAACATAAACAAATATTGTAAGTGGATTCTTTTGTTTTTTGAAGGAAAGGTGCAGGCAGGGATGAAGGCGAGTAGGCAGACAGGCAGGAAAAGAGAGGAGAAAGCAGCATTTTTTAAAATTTTATTTAACTGTCCATTTTGGTTTTTCCCCCCTGGAACTAGGGTGCAAACCCAGGTCCTTAAGATGTATGTGGACTACATGTGGATGGAGGCAGAGGACCTAACCGTTACTCCACCAGGGCTAGTCAAGCAGATTCATTTTAACCTATGTAACCAGTCCTGTTTGGCAGCCAGAACAAGACACAGACTATAGTTGTCACCCAGTAGCTTCCCTTAGATGGCTTCCCCGTCAAGACCCTGCCCATTGGTCATCACCATTCTCATAGTGCGCCATCAACACAGAGTCATTTTAGTTGTTCTTGAACTTTATATAAAGGGAATCAGAGAGTATATGTTCTTTCCAGTCTGGCTTCTTTCACTCAACTTTCTCTCTGTGAGATTTGTCCTGTTATGATCAGAAGGGTAGCTCGGTCCCTCTCATTGCTGACTCGGAGTGGTCTTGTATCACAGTTTGTCCATCCGTTCTCTTGTTAATAGAGGTCACAGCTGTTCCCAGGTTCGGGCTACTCTGAATAAAAGCTGCTGTGACCAGACTTGCACTAGTCATTGTGTGGCCCTAAATATATTTATTTGAAGCAACACTGTGAGTTCATAGGCTTGAAATGCTAGTTTCATCTTTTTCTTCTGCACATTATTCATTAAATATGTAAAGGTTACCCATGTTTATGTCAGCATCTGTGTACAACCAAACTCCCTTCTACACTGTCAGTGGCCATATGACAAACAGCAGGATAGAGGTAGAGAGGAAAGGGGTCCTCAGAGAACCTCAGTTTGTTCTTCTGTAAAGTGGGGGCAGTAATGCTAATTAACCTCACAGGGTGGGTGAAAGGCAAAATGGGATGATGCATGATGCTTCACAAAAGACTCAACACAGGGCAGGAGGGAGGTGGGGGCACTCTAAGGAGAGATGCTCTCAAGGCTGGATTGACTGGAATGTGATGAGTTGGGCAGGTTAGATACCTGCTCATTCCATTTGTCAGTCAGTGCTCTGAGGAAGGTACTGTTGTTATGGACCTATTTTACAGATGAGGAAACTGAGGCTTTGAGAAGCATATTATTTGCTTGTGATGGCAGAGTGAGTAAATAGTAAAGCCACATTACAGTGTGGTTTCCAGAGGTGGGAGACAGGTGGAACCGATGAGCTTCTGTACCTGGAATAAGTGGGCTCTAAGGAGGAGCTGGGTACCTTCTTCCAGCCTCTTTGTCCCCTGATTGCACCCAACCCCAACACAAGCAGTTAGCTGGTGGCCCATTCATTCTTTGGAGTGTGGAAGGAGCTGGGCAGGACATTTCTAGGAGAGGCCAAGTCTTCCAGCCACTGGGCAGGTGGGAGGACAGGCAGGGCAAGTCTGACGGGTAGGTGGGGCAAGCAGCAGAGCCAGAAGCCCGAGGAAAAGTCCAGCCTGAAGGGCAGCCACAGCCACTGGGCACAGCCCTGCGTAGCTACCTGCCATCTGAAGGGCAAGGGAACTGCTGATCTCAGGCGATTAGCATAACAATCCTGATCCTGCGTCCTCCGGGGCCCAAAGCTGGGTCTGCACAATCCCATTTCAAGCCGGCTCTTTCTTTAGCTGCCTAATTATGGGGGGGCGGGGGGGGGGGGGG